>MU684042.1:35071-99057 GCA_026770625.1 Nicotiana glauca
TTGGGTTATGCCAGGGAGATCCACGGGTTATGCCGGGATGGAAAGAAAAAAGCTCCTTGGGTTATGCCAGGGAGATCCGCGGGTTATGACGGGATGTAAAGAAAAAAGCTCCTTGGGTTATGCTAGGGATATCCACGGGTTATGACGGGATGGAAAGAAGAAATCTCCTCGGGTTATGCCAGGGAGATCCACGGGTTATGCCGGGATGGAAAGAAAAAAGCTCTTTGGGTTATGACAGGGAGATCCATGGGTTATGCCGGGATGGAAAGAAAAAAGCTTATTGGGATATGGCAGGGAGATCCACGGGTTATGCCGAGATGAAAAAAAGAAAGCTCCTTAGGTTATGCCAGGGAGATCCACGGGTTATGCCGGGATGGAAAGAAAAAAGCTCTTTGGGTTATGCCAGGGAGATCCACGGGTTATGCCGGGATGGAAAGAAAAAAGCTCTTTGGGTTATGCCAGGGAGATCCACGGGTTATGCCGGGATATCTCGGGAATGGGGCCCTATGCTATCATGATTTTTCTTTTGGGATTTTCATTTTCACTTCTTTTATTCTTTCTTTCTTCTTCTTTACTTTTATTCTTATTTTCTTCCTTTTATTTAGTAAAACGCATGAAAGAATTTTGTGGGGAAACTTCCCTTTTTGGTCGGTTCCCTGCTGCAAAGCTGTTTGAGTGCTTGCGCATTTGTTTTCTCTTTTGGGTTGCACCTGCTTCTTGCGTGGGTGCTTTGAATTACACCTGTTTTAACTTTCAAACAAAGAACAATTTGTTAGTTCTAAACGGTGGTTGGTTTTGTGGCCTTGATCATCTCGATTGTTTGATCCCGGCCCGGTTTCCGTTGACAACTTTGTTGTTCGCTAGCTTTGAGGGTGAATATCTTTTCCAACCGACAGGACTCGTCTATTAGGATTTCATGGCGACTCGCCCATGTGGGCTCTGGTCTTTTCACTTTATTCTGCTCTTAGGACCTTTGCCTTTGACTTTCTTTCCTTTCCAATTTCTTTGCTTTGAAAGCATCAACCACCATGGCCAGTCGGGATTGGCCTGACGCACCCGCTGAGGATGGGTATTTTCTTTGGCTTTTGCCAGGCGAAGCCCTATAAAACCAGTCCTACCACCTTTTCTTCGTAATAGTCACGAAATTAGAGTTAAACCGAAAGAGATTCAATGAAGAAGTATACAAAAGGCAAGCATATGAGTTGAAAGAGAAGCATCCCTTTCGGGGAAAAGAAGGAATTATCTGGGGGTGCATATTGACTTTAAATTAACATGACATGCTTCTTGGACTGGATGCCCGACCCACACAAACTTTCCAGCTTCTCGAGAACCCATTGATCTGTATTTCAAAATCAGGGAACCTTGCCAGGACTCTTTTAGTGGTGAGATATCTTCTTTTGGACCGATAGTGCCCTTTGCGGGTTTTCGCCGATCGACCTCTCTCATTTCTCTTCTTACCGTCGACCGATAGCGCTCTTTATGAGTTTTCGCTAAGAGGACTCTCTCATTTTCAATTTCTCTACTCACCGTCGCCTTATGGTTCCCGAAGTTTTTCACCGATAAGACTCTCTCAGTTTATTTTTCTCAATTTGAATTGAATCAGATTCCAACAATGACGTTTTCCACTTCCCCGCCTTTGCCAATTGATCGAAAGGACTTGGACAAGGTCTTTGGGTAAAAAGGGTTTTGGGCGGAACTACAACTTTGGAACTATTTTTGCGGGCTCATGGCCAAACCATTATATCATCTGCCCCAGTTTCAATTTTTGGAGAAATTGGGATTTTTGTTTTGGTGTGACTGAACCCCAACGAGAGGTTGCCTATGTATCCTTTTGGAATCAAGTCAAACGTAGTTCAGGAGAATAATGTTTGTTTTTGTTTTTGTTTTTGTTTTTCTTTTGTTTTTCTTTTCTTTTCTTTTCTTTTTCTTTTTCTTTTTCTTTTTCTTTTTCTTTTTCTTTTTCTTTTTCTTTTTCTTTTCTTTCGATAGTACTTCCGGGTTCCAAAGAGGTTAGCCAAAGAAGAGTAACCGGCTCAACTGGGTTTGCGAAGTGTTGATAGTGTTTGGATAGAGAGAAGAAAAAGCCTCTGTCATCTCAATTGCACAAAAGTCATCGCCACAGAATGCCTAGACATAGTACCTTTTTATTACGTCTGCATTGACTGTTGCTTCAGGATAATTTCCTTCGATGTCTCTTAGATACAGTTCTCCTCTTGGCAATATCTTTCGGATTATGTATGGACCCTTCCAATTAGGAGCAAATTTTCCTTTTGCTTCCTAGTTATGAGGGAGAATACGTCTCAGCACGAGTTGTCCCACTTCGAAATTCCTGGGACGTACTTTCTTGTTATAAGTGCGGGCCATTCTTTGTTGGTACAACTGCCCGTGACAGACCGCGGCCATTCATTTTTCATCAATTAATGACAACTGCTCCAGCTGAGTCTTGACCCACTCACTTTCCTCAATTTCTGCTTCAACAATTATCCGGAGTGAAGGGATTTCTACCTTTGCAGGTATGACAGCCTCAGTTCCGTAGACCAACAAGTACGGGGTTGTCCTGACCGATGTACGCACTGTGGTGCGATATCCAAGTAATGCAAAAGGCAACTTTTCATGACATTGCCTGGAGCTTTGAATCATCTTTCTCAAAATCTTCTTGATGTTCTTATTTGCTGCTTCGACGGCACCATTGGCTTTAAGCCGATAAGGAGTAGAGTTTCTATGCGTTATCTTGAATTGTTCGCATACCTCTCCCATCAGACGACTGTTCAAGTTCGCAACATTGTCGATAATGATAGTTGCAGGAATGCCAAATCGGCAAATGAGATTGGAGTGCACGATGTCTACCACAGCTTTCTTGGTAACTGACTTGAGTGTGATAGCCTCAACCCATTTCGTTAAGTAATCAATTGCAACCAATATGAATATATGTCCGTTCGAAGCCTTCAGCTCGATTGGACCAATGACGTCCATACCCCAGGCAAGAAACGGCCAAGGTGCTGATATCAGATGAAGCTATGTTGGAGGTGCATGAATCAAATCATCGTGCACCTGGCATTGATGCCAAAACATACCCATTCATATGAGGTCCGCACACCCCCATGTGTACTTCACGCATAATTCTTCCGGCTTCCTCGGCATCAGCGCATCTTAGCAAATTGAGATCCGGGATCCTTTTGTACAAGACATCACCGCTTAAGAAGAAACCACTCGCCTGCCGTCTAATGGTCCTCTTTTGATCTATAGTGGCTTGCTCGGGGTATTCTTGTGTTTTCAAAAATCTCTTGATATCATGATACCGAGGTTGGGTGTTGGGTTCTACCTCAATCGCATTACAATAACCATGCCTTTCTTTGATTTGAATTTCCAGAGGATCAATATGAGCATTTCCTGGGTATGGCAACATCGAAGCCAGAGTGGCGAGTGCATCGGCTAGTTCATTGTGACACCGAGGAATGTACCTGAATTGTATTGACTTGAACCTCTTGCTGAGATCTTCCACATGTTGCCGATAGGGAATGAGCTTAACATCTTGGGTCTCCCACTCTCCCTGGGCTTGCCGGATAATCAAATTAGAATCCCCCATGATTAATAAATCTTCAACATCTTGGTTGATTTCCATATTCATGCCCGTGATGCAGGCTTCATACTCAGCAGTATTGTTTGTGCAGAAAAATCGGAGCCTGGCTGTAGCTGGGTAGTGCTAACCAGTGGGTGAGATCAAGATTCGCCCAATTCCTACACCTCTAGCATTTACTGCTCCGTCAAAAAACATTTTCCAAGCATGAGTGTCCTTAGAGATTGCTTCTATTGAATTTACATCCTCATCTGAGAAGTATGTGCTCAACGGTTGGTATTCCTCGTCAACCGGGTTTTCAGCCAAATGATCTGCCAACGCCTGGGCTTTCATTGCCGTGCGAGTGACATAAACTATGTCAAATTCAGTGAGCAAGATTTTCCATTTTGCTAGTCTCCCCGTGGGCATCAGTTTCTGGAATATGTACTTCAAAGGATCCAACCTGGTTATGAGGTAGGTAGTGTGAGCTTGAAGATAATGTCTCAACTTTTGAGCGACCCACGTCAAAGCACAGCATGTTCTTTCCAACAAAGTGTATTTAGCTTCATAACTGGTGAACTTCTTGCTCAAATAGTAAATTGCCTGCTCTTTCTTTCCGGTTATATCATATTGCCCGAGGACACAACCAAAAGAATTTTCTAAAACCGTCAGATACAAGAAGAGAGGTCTCCCTAGCTTCGGTGGGACCAAGACTGGAGGATTTGACAGATATTCCTTGATCTTGTCGAAGGCCTCTTGACATTCAGATGTCCATTTGATTGTTGCATCTTTTTTCAATAGTTTGAATATGGGATCACATGTGGTATTCGGTTGAGAAATGAACCGACTGATATAGTTTAACCTGCCCAATAAGCTCATCACGTCTTTCTTAGTTCTCGGAGGAGGTAGATCTCGAATAGCCTTTATCTTTGTTGGATCTAACTCGATGCCTCTCCTTCTGACTATGAAACCCAAGAGTTTGCCCGATGGGACTCTGAAAGAGCATTTAGCTGGATTCAGCTTCAAATCGTACTTGCGCAGTCGTTCAAAGAATTTCCTCAAATCACGAACATGATCGTCCTGAGTTCTGGACTTGATGATTACGCCATCCACATACACCTCTATCTCCTAATGCATTATATCATGGAAAATGGCGATCATGGCTCTCATATAGGTTGCTCCGGCACTCTTCAACCCAAATGGCGTAACCTGGTAACAGTATGTACCCCAGGGTGTAGTGAAGGCTATTTTCATTGCATCTTCTTCATCCATCAACACCTGGTGATATCCTGCGTAACAATCCACAAAGGATTGTATCTCATGTTTGGCATAATTATCAACAAGGATGTGGATGTTGGGCAAAGGGAAATTGTCTTGGGACTTGCTCTATTCAAGTCTCGGTAGTCCACACACACCCAGGTTTTCCCATATTTCTTCGGCACCGGAACTACGTTGGCCAGCCATGTGGTATATCGGACCACTCGGATTACCCCCGCTTTCAGCTGTTTTGTGATTTCTTCTTTGATCTTATCGCTGATATCAGTCTTAAACTTTCTTTGCTTTTGCTAAACTGGAGGACAATCGGGGTAAATTGGCAATTTATGCATCACTAGATCAACGCTCAGTCCCGGCATGTCATCATATGACCAAGCAAACACATCTTTAAACTCAAACAGGAGTTGGATTATTGCATCTCGAGTTTTCTCATCTGTGTGAATGCTTATTTTGGTTTCCATGATTTCTTCGGTTGTTCCCAAGTTAACCGGCTCAGTATCGTTCAAGTTTGGCTTAGGTTTATTCTCATATTGTTCCAGTTCCCAATTTATTTCCCTAAAAGCCTCTTCTTTGTCATATTCTGGTTCTTGGTTTATTATTTCACAATTAGACAGCGTGTTTGGATATGGGCATGAAGTCCGCAAGCATGTCATGTTATTTAAAGCCACATTATTATAACTGAAAAGAGAAATGAAAAAGAAAAATAACAAAAATCAAAAGAATAGGGAGAAAATGAACGATGAAATATTAATTTCATTTCTTGGAATTGGAAAGATAACAGGGTTTATATTCGGGAATTTTAAAAACAAGAAACTAAAAGAAACATCCGAGTTACACCCTAAAATAACTCGGGATGCAGAAAAAGTGGCAGGGCTAGTCTAGCAGGACTCCCGCCTGATCGGGAATGGTGTAGCCTTCTAGTTTTGGAGTTTAGCATCTGGTCCCATGTATAGCAACTCAGCGGTGCTAGTGCCCTCCCCTAGCTGAACCATGTGGGTCTCATAGAGCATTTGTCTCATAGCTCCACATATATCTTCGATTTCTTAGACGTGAACATCTCATCGTCTTCTTCTTTGCCATACTTAGGCTTGACAAAAGTATCATAGAGATGTGGCAATGGTTGTGGCAGGACCCATCCTTCCTTTTTTCTCTCGTCTGCCCATTTTTCATCATCTGGGGTAGGGTGGAAGCCTATCCTGAAGAACTTTTCTGTTATGGGTAGGGTTATTGGCTCTGATATTCCTTGTAGAGCTTTTCCTAATCCTTTTTCCTGTCTTGATACCGTGTCTAATCATCTCTTTAGCCACCATAATTGAAGCATTAGACAAGAAAGGTTGGGGACAAGGATTTCCCTCCTCGTATTGATCCGCCACTACAATTTCAAATGCTTGGTAAACAATATGTTCACATCCTTCCTTTGCCTCCAAACATGGGATAGATGGGTCCCAATAAATGGACTGCTCGTCTTCTCCGTGGACCACAATTTCGTGATCTTCATACTCAAATTTCACCATTTGGTGGAGGGTGGAGGGTACAGCTCCCGCAGTATGGATCGAGGGCCTTCCCAGGAGAAAATTGTAGGATGTATCCATGTCCAACACCTGGAAAGCCACCTCGAAATCCACCGGGCCTATAGTTAATATCAGATCAATTTCTCCGATGGTATCCCTTTTAATGCCATCAAAAGCTCTTACGCAGACGTTATTGGGCTGAATCCTTCCAGTCCCGATTTCTATTCTTTGCAATGTGGAGAGTGGGAAAATGTCAACACCCGAGCCTCCATCCACGATAACTCGCTTCACATAGTAACCTTCACACTTGACAATCATACGTAAGGCTTTGTTGTGAGCCGCTCCCTCTGGAGGCAAGTCATTTTTACTAAAGGAGATTTGATTGACGGCGGAGAACCTTTATGCTACTCTTTCGAGCTGTTCGACTGAAATTTCAATTGGCACACATGCCTCATTCAGAGTTTTCATTAAGATCTTCTAATGTTCGTTGGATTTCGTCACCAATGACAGCAACGACACTTGTCCAGGATATTTTCTCAATTGATCTACTACCTCATAATCAGGCATCTTCATTTTTTGGAAGAAAGCCTCTAAATCCTCAGTACTCACAGGCTCCTTGGATGCAAAGCGCGTTCGTGTGGCATTGTTTACCTCCTGTACATTTGAATATTTCTCAACAGAGGTCTTTCTTGGAAGTTCTCCCGAGATTTCTTTACCCTTGTATGTAACCACTGTCTGCTGATAGTTCTATGGCAACGCAGAAGGGTCTATCATTGGCTTCTGTGGTACGCATCCAATAACCACTGGCTCATTCAGCCGAGGCGGTTTAATTGTCCCTCGTACCACATAAGCTCCTTTTGGTACATACATTTGTGTTCCCTTTTTCACTTTAAATTTCTTTGGAGCGCTCACAACCAGTGGATTTTCTTGGCGACCTCGCGGAACATAGAGAATTCCTTTTGAGGAGGCACCATCTCTGCCTTTGTTTCAGCCTTCTTCTCAGGTTCGGTCTTGATGATTTTATTCTTCTTTTCCCTTTTTCCTTGCTTTGGGGCTACCTTGGGCTTCCTTTCTACATCAGCGATAGCAATTATAGCTTTCAAGGCTGGATCAAACACTTTGTCTTCACAAATCATGCCGATTACCGACCCGTTATTGTGAGTGGGCAACGGATTATTGGTCATATTTGAGACTTCCTCGTCCCTCATCACTATCTTTCCCTGTTCTATAAAATCTTCCATAGCTTTTTTAAACGTCCAACAGTTGTCTGTACTATGCCCCCCAGCTCCTGAGTGATAAGCACATTGCACGCCTCGCTAATAGGATGGTGATTTTGGGTTTTGCCTGTTTTAGGGTATGGGTTGCAGCAGATTCATTTGAACAAGCTTCGAGAACAGACTGGAGTAGGGTTCACCGATTGGTGTAAAGTTTGGTTTTCTGGGTGGTTCCCAAGGATGGAAGTTATTCTGCGGAGGTCGAGGATTATAGTGGTTCTGGTGAGGAGGCTGATTTCTTTGGAATGGAGGTTGATTTCTGTTGGCCTGTGGCTGTGGTCGGGCAAAGGGTTGAGCATTCATGACCGCATAAGGTGGGGGAGCATAAGCCATATCAAAATGAGGATAGTAGTGTTGAGGGGTTCTTTTGGAGAACACAGGTCTAGGAGCCCAGTATGTTCTTCCCCTGATGCTGCCATAACCGTTTCCTCTTTCTTTTTTCCTTTGGCCATTCCTCCAGACCCGCCTTGGATGGCTTGGGAGGTTGCTCTGATGGCCGACTGACTCAAAATCATGCCCTTTTTCAAACCATTTTGTACCATTTCCCTGATTTTAATGGCCTCTGCAAAAGGCTTGCCCATGACTGACATCATATTTTGGAAGTAATCTGCTTCTTGGGCCTGGAAGAAGACAATGACCATTTATACTTCATCCATGGGGGGTTTCACCCTCGATGCCTGTTCACGCCATTTAATAGAATATTCTCTGAAGCTTTCTGAGGGTTTCTTCTTCAAATTTGCCAAAGAAAATTCCGGTCTGGTGCAATGTCGATGTTATATTGAAAGTGCATTACAAAATCTCTGGCAAGATCGTCCCAAATGTGCCATCGTGAGACGTCTTGGTCCATGTACCATTCTGAGGCAATGCCTACTAAGCTCTCTCTGAAGTGAGCCATCAACAACTCTTCTTTCCCGCCGGCCCCACACAGCTGATTACAATACTGTTTCAAGTGAGCGATGGTATCGCCATGCCCATCATACTTTTTGAACTTTGGCATTTTAAATCCCGAGGACAAGTGCACATGAGGGAACATACACAGATCTGTATAAGAGACACTTTTTTGCCCACTCAAGCCTTGCATATTCTTTAAACTCTACTCAAGGCTCCTCATTATTTTCTCCATCTCGTCCTGTTTAGGAGATTTGGGAGTTTTATCTTGCCCTGGTGTAAGCTCATATGGTGGTGTCTGAGAGTAAGTATATGTGAGATATTGAGGGGGATCTGCCTGAAAGACAGGGTTTTGGAAGGTGAAAACCGAAGGATCAAAAGCAAGCCTTAGCAATGAAGGTTGTGTTGTAGCAGAGCATGGTGGAGCAGTGAAAATGTTAGCAGCTGCTCCTGATGGGAACACTTGGGGGCGGACCTCATAAGGTGTTCCTATGAAGTGAGCGGTCATAGTAGGTTGTCCCAACGGAGTATTTGAGTGGCTAATGGGGACGTTGGAAGTACCCCCGGATCTAGGAAATAGTTCAGGAAATCCAGGGATGGCGCTTGGAGGTTCTCTTCCATTGGTCCAGGCATCCCACATCTCCATGAGTCGGAGACATAGTATCCGGTTCTCTTCGGCTGTGATAGACTCAGCTGCTGGGACCCCCGAGATGGGGCTATCTTCAGATATAGGAACTGCGGGCAAAGTCATTTCTGTAGACATTTCCACACTACCTCTCGATCTGGTAAAGTATTGATGTGATGCAAGTGTACCGCAACCAACCACCATTTCTAAAAGTTAAGCTGGATTTTGACATCAACAGCGTTTTGTTTGAGACAAGTAACAGATAGGTAACCGCACATTGGGGTGTGATGCACCTATACAGTTCAATGAGTGCCTACATGTTTGCTACGGTTGCATGCGTCATCCCGGCTTTTCCTTTGTTTTTTTTGCTTTTGCTTTCTCTTTTTGTTTTTCTCTCATTTTTCTTTTCCCTCTGTTTTTTCATTTTCTATTTTTCCTTTTTCTTTTGCCATGGTTTTTCTCTCGATTCCTTCTTTTCTTATTTTGCGTTTTTTTCCTCTCTTCTTTTCCTTTTCTTTGCTTCCCTTGTATTTTTTTTTGTCTTTTCTTTTCTTGGGGTTACGGTAAAATCTTATTTAGATTGCCTACGTATCATGACCCTGCATGAATCGGACCAAGCATAGTTCTTGCAAATAAATGCAAAAATAAGGGAATAATTTTTGGGATTTTTTAATTTTTCATTGATAAAATTCCGATTACAAAAGATACTAGACTATGTGTTTTTCTTAAAAAGGAAAATTACAAAACAGACTCTAAAATAACAAAATACAGACTCGATAACTAGGAATACATCAAAGCTTCAAATCCTGGGGCCCGCGGAGCATCATTCGGCATTGCCGCGGGCCTACGTGCAAGACCCCTTTGTAACTGCTCCAAATCATTCATATCCTGGCGAACAAATATCATCACTGTAGCAAAGAAAGTGGTACGACCCATTCGTTCACCGGCTTGACATTTCATGACAATATAATTGCAATGCCTCTGATTCATTCCCTGATCCGGCCCTTTTCTTGGAGTAGTTGGCTTATCTGTTGGTTGCGGGCCTCTAACACCTAGGAGTCGTGGAAGTGATGGTCTTGAAATAGTTTTATTTCTTTCTCCATCTTGGTGATTATCCCATAGCATTGTTCCCTCTCAGCCTGAAATTCTTCGTCCTGCCGGGCTGCCTTGTCTTCAAGGGTGTTCATTTTTCTCTTCATATTAGCAATGGTTCCCTTATAGTTCCTTTTCATTTGTTGTATAAACTGGGCTCTTTCCTCTGTCTTCATTGCCCACTGTGCCCGAAGTTTTGCCATGTGCCTTCAGATTTCTCCAATTCTTCCTGGCATTCTATGACTTTCTTCTTTAGTCCTTTTATCAACCTCTCGTCGGACCGACTTCTTTCTTTATTTTTAGCGGCTATTTTCATTTGTTGGATTTCAGCCTTGAGAGCTTCATTATCTTGGGCCAGTTTATTTTTATCACCTTCATCAGCTGCGTCTTGCACACTCTTTTCAAATTGAAGGTCTCGGACCTGTTGCTCCAACTTCCCTATTCTCGCTGGGTATTCCCTTTCTTTGGCTAGCCAATCCCACTGCACCTAGGCCCCGTCGGTGAATTGTTGTACATGTGGCCTTTTGGCGGGTCTCTCAGGGATTAGAAACCTTTTGCCAAACCAAGTCAAGTATTTGGGGTCCAATTCGCCTCTGTCCAGATCCTGTACTATAGTTTTAGGCTCAAGGAATATCTGGCGGATTTTTCCTTCCGAAAACGCAGCTTTCGGGCCTAACTCAATGATTTCTCCGCTGAGGTCTTCATCATTATGAACAGTTTGGAATCTTCCTAATTGCCGCAAAACTCGGTAGGGAGCATAGGGTTGGATGCTTCGAATGCCCATCAAAAGAATATAAGGTACTTCTGCCGATGTGTACACAACCTCAGTAGCAGGAAGCCATCCCAAAGCCCATTCAACTTTATCCGCAGTCAAAGATCTCAAGCATGACAACCAAGACTCAGTGCCTTCGAGGAACTCAATACCTGTTACCCTGGTCCCAAACTCCGCAATACAACTTAGCCTGGTTAAACCATAGTTCATATACCCCATGCGATGACAAAGGTGCTCCTGTATCCATAACTGCAGCAACATATTGCAACCCTGAAAGAATTTTACACCCTCTCGGCACATGGTTAAAGCTCGGTACATTTTCGCTACAATCAAGGGAACCACTGTGCTATTAGACTTCTTTATGGCAACATCAACCATTCCTACAAGGCCGATGTCTATGTGACCATTTTTTCTTTGACAAACCACGACTCCGAGAAAAGCTACCATGAATACCAATCCCCGCCGGGCCTCCCATTTATCTTTGTTCCCGGCATGTGTCAAACTGGTGTTGGGCTCCTCAAAATCCTTCGGGTTGCCATATTGGTGATATAAGAAATGTAGTGTGCAACAACCTTCTGCTAGATACGGATCTTGAATGTCCCGAATGATGCTCAACAAGTCCAAGAATCTGTGGAGGGTTACCGGCCTCGGTGCCAGTGGGTATCTACTCTTGAGGTTCCCGTTGAGACCCGCATATCCCGCAATCTCCTCCAGTGTAGGTGTAAGCTCAAAGTCCGAGAACCTAAATACATTACGGGTTGGGTCCCAGAAGGGTATAAGTGCCTCAATAATATCCGTTCTTGGTTTGATGTTCAACAAATCAACGAGACCACCCAAAAACCTTGAGCACAGTTTCTTTGCTACCTTTTCCCAAATCATTCCACCACATGTGGAGCTTCAAAGGGATCCCACTCAGGACTGAAAAGGTTTCAATGTCAGTGGTATTCATCCTGCACATTTATTTATAGGGGATTTAATGATTTATTTTGACCTAAAAGAGAAAAATGGCTATTTTTACAAAATTTTCTTTATTTAGAAAAACAAGGACTTGGTTTTGCAGATACAACCTTTCAGCACTTCTGGGAGGAAGATTTTAAGGTTGTGCCTGCAAACCATTTAAAAATGGCTCAGGGTGGCTGTTCTTACAAAAACTGCCTTCCGGCGCCCTTTTGGGGACATTCGGCTTATTTTAACAAGAATAGCATCACCCGACTTATATATGACAAAAATTAAAATTTTGACATTTTTTGGTTATTTTTGCAAAATGGAGGTTAGACCCGATGAGGGTTGCCTACGTATCTCACATCCGGTGAGAATTAAACCAGCGTAGTTCGGGCAAGTTGGTCAAAATCAAATATTTTTCTTTTCCATTTTTCAAAAAACATTCGTCAACATTTCGGTACTATTTGGGCATTGGTTTTTTCAAAACAAATGGTTACCCTCACTTAGTCCTAACACTGCTATTTTTCTCAATTTTATCTCACTATATATAAATCGGTCAACATGCAAAGCCGATCAAGTAAATGCGCAAGTAGCACGTAAGATGCATCAGGATAGTCTTTTTCATTTCTGGTCACTTGTCCTAGACAGACCCAACCCCTATGTTGAGTCCCCTAGGTCAAATGCATATGATGCAAACAAACATTCCTACTAGGGATCCGGCATGAGATTTTGTTCTTCTAGGTTTAAACCCTAGGTTTATTGTACTAGACCTGGCTTACCCGAGCAGACAACTCGAGCCGGGAGGGGGGGGGGGCAGCGTACCAGGGATACAGAAGCTCCGCTGGCTTAGCTACTTATCCGAACCTCGTTCTAAATGGGATATGACTCTAAACATAAGAGAAGCTACACGAAGTGCACCCTTCTCCATGATGTAGAAGACTCAGAAAGAGGAAGGGTTTCATAGCAATTTATACATACGATTCAACAAATATCAAAGTGGTAAAACATTTAGCACATATAGCATAGAACGTGTAGGAAAATCAGATAAAGCCAAATATAACAATTATACTAAGCTCGAATTCTTGAACCCTGAATCGAAATTCTGGGTTCGTATCCCCAGCAGAGTCGTTAGAGCTGTCACACCTCCTTTTTTACACACCTACCCCGAAGGATAATGTATAAGGGAGTTTTTTCATTTAAAGGGACATTATTCAAAATGGGATTATATATTCAATTCTCAGAGTCGCCACTTGGGATAGGTTTGGCTTTTGGTGTCCCAAGTCATCGGTTTAACTTGAATCCCAAATCGAGAAAAATTTTGACTTCCTGAATGGAGTATGCGAACCAGAAATTCTGAATAAGGAATTTTGTTGACCTGAGGGAAGGTGTTAGGCACCCCCGGATCACGTGGTTCTAGCACGGTCTCTTAAACTATTATAATTGGCTAAAATCCGATTTTAATACATGTCATCCTATAGTGCAATTTTAAAATTATTTACCTCTTTTAATTAAAAAATTTACGAAATTGAACGTCGTTTAAAATATATTTTTGGATCACGTCACATGAAATTCACCCGAATCCTCGACACATTTTATTCAACATTTTGGAATTTGGATTTGGGTCGCATGAAATGCACCCCCGAATTTAGGGAGGTAAAATTATTAAAGAACGCGCCTAAGGCAACTAACGTGTTATTAACTTTGCGGGAAGCCATGAAAATTTGCTAAATGGCACGTCCCGAATTCTAAGTATTTTAATATAAATATTAAGAGGGTCGCGCGCTTTATGAATTTTATTTGACGCGGCGCGCCTCATTTTTGTTTTAAAGGCCAACCTAAATGAACTATGATTTTCTATCAAGTGTTGTCTCTGAAGGGCCTAATTAAAAGAAATTTGGGCTTCAATCTCAAGTACGAATTTAAGAAAGAGGAAAAAACCTCTTAATTTAAATTCATTACCTAACTTGGAAAGCCAAAATCGATATTATGTCAAACTATGAATTACGCTCTTAACTCTCTTAGGCCTCGAAACCAATTCCAAAATAAAAAAATTCAATAAAGTTTGGATGAAAGTCTACCAGGTCGTGGACTGTCATGGGGGACAAATGGAAGATGCAATGGCCTCAATGAGTCTGGATCTAGACCCTGAAATATCATACTGATTATGCCATTGGGATTATTATGGAAGGAAATAGGCCCAGGAGGTATTGGTGTTCGAATTTCAGCTATAAAGCTGCTGATTATGCCTAACTAGGCTTGGCGTTTGAGCCCAGAGACAAGGTCTAAGTTGAAATAGAGTCTAAGGTTGATCATGGATCAAAGGTGGAATTTAACAAATTACAATGTTACAATCATTTCAAATCGTTTGATTAAAACCTATATTTTGCTAGGTTCAAACTCGCCCAAAGGATGAACATACACCTCAAATTTTAAAGACAAAAACTGAAATGCTTAACATCAAATTTGGGATCCTATTTTATTGAAATGTGATTTTCTCATTTTTGTGAATCAATATGCTGAAACTCAGGTTTAAATCTAAAATCTAAACTAACAGGCTTATCTATATGAATTACCATTACGTATGCACATATTAGATCTACTATCTAATTAAAACATGAAGACTTAAGCAATCAACTTTAAACAATGTGAATCTACTATCACTGAACACTGTACTTCGTCATTCTAAAATTTAAAACAATCCAAAACAGTCTAAAACAGTCCAAAACAGTCCTAATTATACAAACAGTCCTAATTAATTCCAGTAAGTACTCATTCAAAATGAAATTTGCAACTAAATATTAAAACTAGTAATGACTATAAGGAAAATCCAAGTGAAACAACAAGTATCTCTTCATCATTTGATTCCACAAGTAGTTCATACACATTGCTTCAAATTTCCAGTTCACCTGAGTCAAAGAAGTGTACCTGAATTGAAATATGATAAATGAAGAAGGAATCAGCAGTAGTAATCAGAATCAGCAGTGAAATCAACATCACGGGGTCAATTTTGAATCCAAAAACATCATCACAAATACCAGGAGTGAATGAAGGAGAAACAACACCAACAAAATACTTAAAATAGACTCGATAGAACCCAAAAAACTTGAAATTAAACCCAGGACCGCTTATGTAACTTTAGCAACCATGACCACTTTCTTTGTGGATTTTGATATTTCAAACTTTCAGAGGTTTAAATCTTGTGGAAACTTTTGGGGGGAATTTTCAGATTCCAAAATTTATTAAACAAGGCAGTGGGGACTGCCTTTTATAGGCAAAATTGAGGGGAAGTTTCAGATTTTTGTTTTACACCTTTAGTCCCTCTTTTATTTTCAGTATTCAGCTAATTAGACCTTTATTTTCTGACTTGTTTCTCAAGTTACTTCACTAAGTTACTAAAACTCTACTTGGAACCCCATCTAGAATGTTCTAGGGATTTCCAAATCAGTTATTTGCAGTATTTTCTTCAATTGAATTACCTACACTACCCTTTTACTAGTCTGAAATTTACTAACCTAGCCTAGCCTTGTTAACTAACCAAACAACCATAGTTAGTCAATACTAAACTAGACATCAATCAGCTATAACCAAACAGAGTTTAAAATTTGAGCTAACTAATCTAATTAATTTAAATTGGACTTTAACTCTTATGAACACTAATATCCTATGGTCAAAACATTGAATTAACCGTTAACTAACAAATAAAAATGGAAACTAAAGTATAATTAATGTCAAGCACACAATCATGCATCGAAGTCAAATATGAATCACACAGAATCGAAATCAGTTCTAAGAAAACTGAACAGAAAACCAAAAAAATCGAATTTAACTAAACTACTCAATAAAAATAAAAATTAGAGAATTAACCACTAAATTAAACCAACAACATCAAAAATTAAAACAAAATTACACTAAAAATCAGAAATCATGTAGGCAGAATCAACCAAAAATGAACATTAAACTAGAAATCAAAAATTATGAGAACAGAATCAATCATAAAAAAAAATTAAACAAGGAAGAAAGAAAAGAACAGAAACTCTCTGATTTGGTCTTCAATGAATTGAATTCGGATTGAGTCCCCAAATAACATTATATGTTTGTTGTTGGTGAGAACAAACATATTATGTTATTTAGGAACTCAAATCGACCCTTTGACAGTCTTTAAAAATTCCAACAGTCTCTTATAAAACCCTAGATCTAAAATTCTGACGGTTTCAGTTAGGTTTAAGGGGAATTGGTCTGGGATTTAGGTAGGAAAGGGTAAAAAGAGTATATGGTGTTGATTTGGTAGGGTTTGGGTGACGGCGCCGCCGTACACGGTGGTGGTGGCGCCTAGGGTTTGACATATTTGAGGGTTTTGGTTGGGATTTGATGGAAAAAAGTCATGGACTCATGATGAGGAGAAGGATACGAAACTATGATGAGATTTTGGAGGTTGTTGGAGCTTCGACGCCGGCGAAGACGATTTCCAGCGGGCGGCGGGCGGCGGAAGGGGCGGTGGTTAATTTGGGGTATTCTGAGATGACAGGGAGAGGGGTAGGGGGTAAGGCTTCCGACATTAATATATTAAATTTGCCTCAGTTCCTGACCGTAGGATCAAGAATCCTCGACGGCCAGGATTAATTTCTAATAAAACGACATCGTTTTTAAAACGGGGCTGGACCGAGTTTGGGTGTAATTTGGGCTGGGCGTTTGGTCCGGTTTTGCAGATATTTGTCTTTGGGCTAAAGAATTAAAATGGCCCAAACACAACAGCCTAAAAATTCTTTCTTTTTTAATTAATTAAATTTTTTATTTGTTTTCTTCTTTTCTTCCTTTTCTTATTCACAATTTTTTTTAGATTTTATTAAGTACAAAATTAAAAATAGACTAGACCTGATTTAAACTCTAAAATTAAAATTAATTAATTCTCAAAAATTAAACGAATTCTAGTTTAAAAAGAAAACTTAAGGAAAAATCAAAATTAAAAGTAAAACACTGCAAAGGACTATTTTTTAATTATTTTCTCTTATTTTCAACGATGTTAATTAATCTATAAATCTAGAATTTGGTCCTAAATGCAAGTATGCAATTTTGTAATTTTTTTTATTTTTATGACAACTAAAAATGCGCACAAAAATGCAAATAAAATACAAAATCATGCAATTAATTTCCTAAAATTTAAATAATAAAAGAAATATCATAATTTTAAGAATTCTATAGGAATATTTGAGCGAGGCAAAAATCACGTGCTCACACTCATAAGGCTGCCTAAGTATCCCTTCTTAAACGGGAATCAGGTCAGGCATAGTTCAATTACAACATATAGGGAAAACATGAAGATTACACAAAGTAACGCTTGACTGCATCTGAATTAATCGCCTTTGGCCAGATCTCTCCATCCATTTCTACAAGTATGAGGGCTCCTCCTGTCAAAACCCGATGAACCATGTACGGACCCTGCTAGTTAGGAGAGAACTTCCGTTTGGCCTCGTCTTGATGTGGAAAAAATTTCTTTAATATCCGCTACCCGGGCATAAACTGTTTGGGCTTCACTCTCTTGTTGAAGGCTCTGGATATTCTGTTCTGATAAAGTTGACCATTACACACTGCGTTCATTCTTTTCCCATCTATAAGAGCTAGCTTCTCGTAAAGAATCTTCACCCATTCTGCATCGTCGAGCTCAGCATCCTGTATGATCCTTAAGGAAGGAATTTCTACTTCGGCGGGAATGACTGCTTTTGTACCATAAACCAGCATATAGGGGGTTCCCCCAGTTGATGTGCGGACTATTGTTCGATACCCTAACAGAGCAAATGATAACTTCTCGTGCCACTGTTTATGCCTCTCTATCAGTTTCCTCAATATCTTCTTGATATTCTTATTGGCGGCTTCTACTGCTCTATTTATTTGAAGCCTGTAGGCTGTAGAATTCTTGTGTCTGATCTTGAAGGTTTCACACATATATTTCATTAGGTCATTGTTGAGGTTGGAGCCATTATCAATAATAATTGATCCTAGAATCCCGAATCGGCAAACAATACGGTCGCGGGCAAACCCTGCCATGACTTTCTTAGTCACTGCTCTGTAAAATACTGCTTTGACCCACTTGGTGAAGTAGTCAATTTCCACTAGTATGAACCTATGTCCGTTGGAAGCAGCAGGCTCGATTGGTCCAATAACATCCATTCCCTAGGCGGTGAACGGCCATTGTGAGCATGTTGCGTTGAGCTCACTTGGAGGTACCTTTATCATGTCTACATATATCTGACATCAATGGTATTTCTGGACATACTGGATGCAGTCTGTTTCCATAGTCATCCAAAAGTAACCAGCCCAGAGTATCTTCTTTGCTAAGACAAAGCTGTTCATATGTGGACCACAAGTCCCATCATGAATTTCTTCTAGCAGCTTGGATACTTCCTTTGCATCGACACACCTCAGTAGCCCTAAATTAGGAGTCCTCCTATACAGGATTCCTTCGATGTGGAAGAAATTGTTGGATAATCTCCACAGTGTATGTTTCTGAGTATGATTAGCAAGTTCTGAGTATTCTCCCTTTGCCAGATATTCCTTGACATCATGAAACCAAGGTTTTCCATCTGCCTCTTCTTCAACCTAGGCACAATAAGTTGGCTGATCATGGATCTTTACGGGAATGGCATCAATAAAATTCTTGTCTGGATGTTGACAAGTTAGCCAATGCATCAGCGAACTCATTTTGGACTCTGGGGACATGTTGGAATTCCATCTTTCTAAACCTCTTTCTCAATTCCTATACATGATGCACATACAGGAGTATCTTGGAGTTCTTGGTTACCCAATCTTCACGCACCTGATGTATGAGTAAATATTCATCTACGATCACTAGCAGCTCTTGCACGTTCATGTCAATGGACATCTTGAGCCCTAAGATACAGGCTTCATAGTCAGTCATATTGTTGGTGCAGGGGAACCTGAGTTTGGCAGACACCGGATAGTGCTAACCAGTTTCTGACAGCAAAGCTGCTCCTATGCCAACTCCCTTGAAGTTTGTTGCTCCATCGAAGAACATTCTCCAACCATCATAGGATTTTACAATATCTTCTCCTATGAATGATACCTATTCATTGGGAAAATATATTTTCAAAGGTTCATGTTCTCCATCCATGGGGTTTTTAGCTAGGTGGTCTTCCAATGCTTATCCATTGACCGCCTTCTGAGTTACGCACATAATGTAAAATTCACTCAGCAGGATTTGCCACTTGGCTAACTTGCCAGTGGCCATGGGCTTGTGAAAGATGTACTTTAAAGGATCCATCGTTGATATGAGATATGTGGTATAGGCATAAAAGTAATGTCTCAGCGTCTGAGCTACCCAAGTCAAAGCACAGCAAGTGCGTTCCAAAAGAGAATACCGGGCTTCGTAGGGAGTGAACTTCTTGTTGAGATAGTAAATGGCTTATTCCTTTTTCCTGATTTCATCATGCTGCCCCAAAACACAACCAAAGGCTCCATCTAGTACTGTGATGTAGAGTAATAGGGGTCTACCTGGCTCAGGACGGACCAAGACTAGTGGTGTTGATAGGTATTTCTTGATTCTGTTGAAAGCCTTTTGGTAGTCATCAGTCCATTTGGTAGTGGCGTCCTTCTTCAACATCTTAAAAATTGGCTCACATATAACTGTGGACTGTGCTATGAACCGGCTGATATAGTTAAGTCTTCCTAAGAAACTCATCACATATTTCTTATTCTTTGGCAGTGGGAGTTATTTAATGGCTTTGACCTTTGACGGATCCAGTTCTATTCCTCGGTGGCTCACGATAAACCCAATCAACTTTCCAGCAGGAACCCCAAATACACACTTTGCGGGATTCAGTTTTAAGTTGTACCTTCGCAATCTGTCGAAGAACTTCCTCGAATCTTTCGTGTGGTCAGTGGCCTTCTTGGAATTGATGATGACATTATCCACATATACCTCAATTTCTTTGTGTATCATATCGTGAAAAATTGCATTCTTCAGGCCGAACGACATCATTTTGTAACATTACATTCCCCATGGCATAATGAAAGCCATTTTCTCGGCATCTTCCTCATCAATCCAGATCTGATGATAACCGATGAAGCAATCAACGAATGACTATAACTCATGCTTGGAGCAATTGTCGATCAGGATGTGTATATTTGGCAAGGGGAAGTCATCTTTCGGACTGGCCCGGTTGAGATCCCGGTAGTCGACACAGACTCTTACCTTCCCGTCCATCTTTGGTACTGGTACAATGTTGTCTAACCATGTCGAATATTCTACTATCCCGAGAACCTTGGCTTTGACTTGCTTAGTAACTTCTTCTTTGATTTTCAAACTCATATCTGGCTTGAACTTTCTGAGCTTCTGCTTTACCGGCGGACATGTCGGATCAGTTGGCAGTTTATGGGGCACAATAGATATACCTAGACTAGTCATGTCATCATATGACCAGGCAAATATGTCCTCATATTCTTTCAAAAATTTTGTGTATTCCTTCTTTTCTGACGGAGACAAGTGAATGCTGATTCGTGTTTCCTTGATATTTTCTGCATCTCCCAGGTTAACAATTTATGTCTCGTCCAGGTTGGACTTAGGTCTGTTTTCAAAGTTCTCAACTTCTTCGACAATCTTCAGTGGTATGTCATCTTCCTCTGAATCAACATATGTTTGTTGCGTTGTCTCATTGCATGTCATAGTCATTGGTTCATCAAGATAAATAATAGTAATGTTGTATAAGTAAAGTAATGAGAGAATAATAATAATGAGTGTTTATTCATAAAAAAAATTTGAAATGCTTTGAGAAATTCCATAACTGTTTTGAACATTGAAGATCTTATCGCGGAAATCGAAAAGGCAAAAAAGAAAAATTATCTAGTAAAAAAAATAGTGCATGATGCTTGTTTTAGCCCTGCTACCCCTAGGCTCGTCGGGCTCTGGTGGTCCTGATGATCCAATTGTTGAGGTATGCTCCTCTACCCACATCTTGAATGGAAGGACCTTCCTCCCCCTCCTTCTCGAAAACAATACAGCAGTCCATGTCATTGTCTTGTAAGAACAAGTTCTTCACCACAGCAAGTGCTTCCTCTTCGTTTGTCCTATAAATAATGTCAGCCTGTTGGAAAGTCTGCTCCAAAGGCGGTATTGGCCGTTCTAGCAAATAGTAAGGATCATGCCATGATGGCGACCAGTTGTTAAATTCTTCCCAAGTGTACTCGTATCCCAGGCCAATAGTATTGCCGTGTTTCTTGAGCTTTATGTGTTTAGAAATCCCCTGGAGGTTCTTGCCGAGTCCCTTGCCAGTTTCATACCCACTCTAGTTCAATATGCTCTCGATTTTGTTGTCCCACCATTTATATTTGTCTACAGCATTGACTCGCTCGATAAGGTGGTAGGTCTCTCCACCTAGCTTTCTTCTTCCCCCTATCTCCGGAATGGTCTGACGACTGTATATAGGATTGATGTCGTCACCGTGAATAATCACTTCTTGGTGATTCCATTCAAATTTTATGGCCTGATGCAATGTTGAAGCCACAGCCCCAGCAGATGGAATCCAAGGGCGCCTTAACAGCAGGTTGTAGGATGCTAGCACATCTATCACTTGAAAGTCAACATCGAACCAAGTCGGACCCATCTGCAGACACATGCTAATCTCACTGATGGTAGACCTGTAAGACCCTCCAAAAGCTTTCACGTTGATTGATCCTTATTTTATCTCGTGCATTCCTTTACCCAGCTTTTATATGTCCTTATTAATGGACATATATAAGGATGGAAACCCCATCGATCAGGATCTTAGTGATGAAGTAGTCTTCGTATTGCACTATGATATGCAAGGCTTTGTTGTGACCCAACCCTTTGGGCAGCAGCTCGTCCTCATAGAAGGTGATTTTATGGCTTTCTAATACTTGGCCCATCATATTGACCATTTCTCCGCCAATGATGTTAGTTGGCACATATGCCTCACTCATCACCTTCAACAGAGCATTTTTGTATGCCTTGGAATTCTGCAGCAATAAGAGGATAGATATTTGCTCTGGTGTTTTGTTTAGCTGGTCGATGACCGAATACTCCTTGGCCTGTATCTTCCTCCAAAGGTCATATGGACCTGTCTCAATGATGAGCGGCCGGTTGGAAGCTTTCTTGCTTGGCTCAGCTAAGTGCTCCAGGGTGTAGACTCTTCCAGTCCTTGTCATACCCTATGCTACAATAGTCTCATCGAACCTGACTTTATCTTTCCTTCTAGCCTTGACTGTATAATCCCAAGGAATAGCTTTTGTATGGAATGATGGTATGGTGGTCATCGCCACTGGAATTGATGCGGCTACCTTTACTTCAAATGGGACATGTTCTTGGGTGCTAAAATTGTGACCTCGAACGGTGCCGGTGTTTTGGTTGATAGCGCTGCCTCAAACTCAAGAGGGATAGACACATCTACCTTAGTGACCTTAGATGGTTGAATCTGGACTATGATGGGGTTGAGATTAACTTTTGGCTTCTTTTGATCATCGTCTTCCGTGATTAACCCGATGGATCCCTCGGGATCACAATCATCCTCTATTTCAATCATGTGAAACCCCCAACTTTGTGGTCTGGTAAGGGGTTGTTGCGAACATTCGGAGCAGCTTTCTTTGCTATAATGACCTTGTTATCAATTAAGGACTGTATCTTATCTTTTAAATAGCGACATTTATCGATTGTGTGTCCCTTCATGCTGAAATGGTATGCACAAGATTTGTTTGGGATAACCTACTGAGAAGGATTGTCAGGCGTCAAAGCAGGGATGGGGGTGACATAACTGATGGTTTTGAGTCTCTCATATATCTGATCAACGGGTTCGGCAATGGCTGTGTTTTACTTTGGGGGCCTCCGATCAAAATTAGGTGGGGGCCTAGGAATTTTTTAGCGTGCGGGGGGTGATTGGTATTGAGATGGTTGGGCATTGTAAGTTTGGTTGACATATGCGGGTTAGGAATATCTGGGCGAGATAGGCTGTTATGTGAGAGGTGGAGGTGACTATTAAGTTGGTGTTGGGGCTTGGTAGGAGGGTGCTTGCTAGTTTGGAGCTGACTGATATGTGAGTGTAGGTATAGGGTAGGTTTGGTATTTGAAGGGAGACTTGGTCCTTTGTGCAACCATTACCGTCCCCACGTCTCTCTTCTTAGACACACCACCAGATTGCAAGGCCTTATTTGTGGCTTGCAAGGCCTCAAAGTTTGTAACCATGCCGCTTTTGATACCTTCTTCAATTCATTCCCCCAGCTTGATGATGATGAAAAACTTATGGTTTTCAATCATCATTAACCGTTCATAATACTGCGGGTCGTGAGCCTGGACAAAGAATTCATTCATCTGTTCCTCCTCTAAGGCAGGTTTGACCTTAGCAGCTTTCGACCTTCAGGGAGTAGCATACTCGGGAAACATTTCTGTAGGCTTCTTTTTCAAATTCTGAATGTAAAAAATATCCGGTGCCTTTTCTGTGTTAAATCTGAAGCTGTCCATGAAATCAGAGGCCATAACTACCCAACTTGACCATTTCTTAGGATCCTGACTGATGTACCAGGATAATGCATCTCCTTTTAGACTCCTCATGAATAGTTTCATGCGGATCCTTTCGTCCATTCCTACCCCGACCATCTTGTCATAGTATGTTCTCATATGGACCCTTGGATCACCTATACCATTAAAAATCTCAAACTTGGGAGGTTTGTACCCCTCTGGGAGTTCAACATCTGGTTGTATGCAGAGATCTTCATAGTTCAATCCTTCAATATCTTTACTTCCTTCGACGCCTTGGATTCAGCTAGTAAATTTCTTAAGCTCTTCAACCAAGTTCTTGATGAGTAGATCTTTTTCCTCGAACTCAGGGGTGCAAGATATAGGTTAGGTTGAGAGTGCCACGGTCTCCACATAAATGGGATTGTTGTGGTGGCCGGGTGTGTGGGTGTAGAAGTGGTCATTTGTGGAGTTTTGTGGTTCGGGGATGAGTAATGGATTGTTGTTTGGAGTGTGTCAAGTGTTGCATTGGTTGTTTGTTGGAATAGTGGGATGATTTGGTTGCTTTTGTGGAGGCGTGGGATTTTGGCTATTAGGGAAGAGGGTGTCTGCGGTGCTGAGGGAGAAGGACAGGTTGGCCAGATTCCAATCCTGATCAAGCTCTTCTTGAAACTTCAACAATTTTTGCTCGAGTTGTGACACATTTTCATTGGAAACCCGAATACAATGGCCATCAATGGCCTCTGCTGTTGTGATCTCCTTTCTGACGTTCAAATCTTCCATTTTTGCCTTGTTCTTGTTATTAACAGGACTTAGAGGAGGAATGGGTGGCGGGCCCTTGGATCTTGTGGAATATGATGATTTTGCTAGATTGCACGAACTAATCTTGGGGGAGAGGAATAACAAACAAAAATAAAACAAAAAGGTAACCAAGTTAGCGAGTATCATAAAAAATGTTGCAATATTTAAACACTTAGTTCAGGAATATAAACAAAATAGATGAATCCCAAATTAATACTAAATAATTAGGAAATGAAAATCACTAATGGCCGTTGGCCTTATTACATTTTTTATAAGGCGAAAAGAAAAATTCCTATCTACTTGGTCCTAGAAGGACCTTCCCCGGGTTAAATGCTCTCGTTGATCAAATCATCCAGTTCGCGTAGGTTCACCAATAAAAATGCCTTCGCTAGGTGTTCTCCTTCGTTTCCCTCAGCGTTTTGGCAGTCGGTGACTCTCTTCCTCACTTTTTCTTCCAATTCCAGCAGACCGTATTCCAGATATTCCAAATTTTCACTAGCTTTAGCGGCTCTCTGGTTCCACTCATTGATTTGGTCATTTGATGGAACACTCCTCCACTAGTTTAGAAAAAGTGGGGGCGTGCTAATCATACCGAAGCTGGGGACCTTGTGCCTCATTTTCTGCAAGACAGATAAGGTTAGGCCCTTAACCCCACCAGACTGAACTATTTATCATCAACAATTAGCATGACGCATTTTAGTTCTCCAAATAAATGCACAAAACGTGGTGAATGTCCATTTGGGTTTAGGGAAACCCAGTGGACTTTGGATAAGGCTATCTTAAAGGATCATTATATGGACAACATAACTGGCGCAACTAGGTTTGACCATGATGCATGCACAGTTTAAACATAATAAAGTTCCTATGGGGTTTTAGACTAGTACCCCTAAGCAGAAAACTCAAGGGGGAAGGAAAGGAACCGTCGACTACACCGTTGATCGACCGATTTTACCGCAAATATGCCTTTCCGAATTTAGGGGTAATAATATAGAAAGAGCGCAACCACTCATTATAAGCATTGCTATGGTATTTGTTTGGCACGAGTAGAATATGATGTTGAGCATGATTATGCAATAATTAAAAAGTATGTTGTTGTGTATTTGCACGTTAAGAAAGCAGTAAATACTGCAGTTTATAATTTAAAACAGCAATAAAGAAAAGAAACGAAGAAGATAAGTCAGTTTTTCTTTTTGAAAGAAATTAAATGCTTAAAGGAATTTAAACAAGTAATTGCATATAAAGGGAAGATACAAATTCACAAGAACAATCTGAAATGGTAAAAGCCTAATATCCCCAACAGAGTCACCATGCTCTCGCGCCCCCGTTTTTCCCTTCTCGCATCAGGAGAATCGGGTTAATGACATTTTGAATATAGGACAACTCGTTCCTTTTGGGAACTGAGTTTTGCATTTGAAGAGTCGCCACCTAATGATTTATGGTATATTAGGACTCCTACAAGGTTTATTTCTAAGTTTTCTTAATAACCAGAAATAGGGTAAGGGCTTGAAATTATCCTAAGGGGAAGGTGTTAGGCACTCCTCAAGATCCACTAGTATGGTTCCTGGCCAGATAGTTCTTTGTGAATTTGGTGCAATTAATACACGAATGTTTGAAAGTAAAACAAAGTTTGCTAGAGCAATTATTAAAAGGCTGATTTTGAAAAGAAGTTATAATCCTTTTAAAAGAAAAGGAAAGAAAGGGAGGGGAGTCCAAGGTTCATTTATAATATGGATCACATCAATGCAATACCCGGTAATCACTCCACAAGAGAAGGGCTACACGTGGTATTAGCACACCGGTCATCATATCTATATCTACCCTTCCCACCTCATTAAGGTACTAAAGCGCGGATTAGTCTCGACCACTATTGCATGCTATTACCTGTCCTATTCCTATCAGTCTCGGAGGCATTTAGGACTACTATTCTTGAAAAAGAGGGATATTATGCTGACTTTGAAGTTTCAAAGGTGAAAAATCTAAGGTAACATACAAAAACACATAGGATTGCTCATTAAAGGGGAAACACATAATATAGAAGGCTCATATATACCTCCGAAAATGAAGCAATCAAATAGCATGACTTAAAACAACAATCAAGGTCTGAATCTAAAAATATACTAAGGCAAGGGGATTATAGTCGCTGAAACTGACCTGGTCTATTACATGACTCGGTTAGGAAACTCGGACCAGGCCTGCTTGCTGGTTGTAGCAATTAACAATTAACAAAGGCGAGTTCAGTTTTATTGTTGTTATTGCCTAAGGTTTGCCTAAATGCTTAGGTGAGCTCATATGAACATGGTGTCTATTATTGGTTCAGAATGTGGCAATAAAGTAACAACGTAAAACGAATGGTTTGAGATCTTATAGGTATGCTTGCTAAGCCGCGTTAAATAAGGGGGATTAGGTTGCTTAAAACTAGTTCAGAATAGACTGATTTAAATTAGACTATTTTTAGATCCTACAAATGATGGTATCCACTATTGCGGATTTTATTCCTATAGACATGATATCTAAGATTGCTAATTTTAAACACTTATAGGCATGATATCTAATATTGAATGTAGAATGGAAACATGCAGGATTTTACTTGGGAATTCCTATATCCATAAGTTTTATACATTATACTAATTTTACATTACGAACATGATATCTGCTTATAGCCATTTATATCCTAAATCATGATATCTAAGTGGTAACAAACGTGCAGAATTTTTTAGATAAGTCCTTTAGGAAGGTTATCTAGGTGTGAAGTTGAACATGCAGGATTTAAAGTAAGCCCTAAAGACATGGTTTCTGAAAACTGAGTTGAATATGCAAGATCCTATAGACGTGGTTTCTATATGCAGAATTAAAAAGAAGTCCTATAGGCATATTTTCTACCCTTGAGCATACATAATTACTCATCCCTTTTTTCACTAGCCAATCCCCAGTGTTTGTTACAACTTGTTACAAACTAGAAATACTGAATTGCATCAAAATATAAAACAAAAGAAGATAGAACTAGAGGAAGTCTGATTCTTGGTTCCTCCCTGAGTTATGGAATAAACCGCCTTGAGAGGCCATGTTTCAAAGCCTTTCTCAGACCTGGTGTGTGTTAGAGTTCCCTAAGGATCTCAAAGGACCCGAGCAGTGGTTACACCCAGGTTCATAGAACCAGATAGAGATGAGTGTAGTGTGGAAGGGCCAACCCTTATGTTTCCAAGTTCAGAGGGAGCTCGTGTGTCCCAAGGCAAGACTCACACAAGAGGGGCAGAACTTAAGTCTAAGAATATGATGGAAGTGCAGGAATAGAGTTTTAAAACTGAGAGGAGAAAGGAGAGGGGTAAAGGGTGATAGGAAAACGGTAATAGTAAAGCACAGAGTTAATAATTTCATACAAAGAGAGTCAAGGGTTGGAAAATCCATTGCAAAGACCATATGTACTCAGGCAGCGATCAGCTTTGGGCATGCACGTCAATAGGAGGTGATGGCAATCAATCAGAACAGACAACATCTAGAGGAGACATGGAGGTTATGATCCCAGAGGGATCAGGTTTGGGTCATGCACAGCAATGTCCAATGCTGTCATGCCCCAAACCAACCACAGATACCAAACACATTGGGGATTGGGATTTAGGATTCATAAGCCATAATAAATGATTGACAAAATTCATAAAAAAGCATTTTTTAGAATAAAAAGGGACATATTACAACATGCTTAATAATGAAACTTAATTAAATACAAACAGGAAACAAACAAGAGTGGAGGAAATAATAAAGAAACATGTTGTTGTTGATACTGAAAATTAGCTAGAACATACCAGTAAAGATACAAATGCAAAGAAAAGTGAGCAAGCTTCCCACAGCCTAGCCTTGGCTTTCAGGCGGCTAGGTAAGGTAGCAATACAAGTAGCAACAGAGAAACGAGAGATAGATTTTAGTGGAGTGTGTGTCTGAACTCAAATGTTTTATGCCTTGTGTTCGTGTCTTTGAAAGAAGAGAATGTGGGTATTTATAATTTTTAAAACACGTGAGAAATAAGGAAATAAGTAAAGTTCAATGCAAATATGAAAAAAATCAATAGTCAAAATCAATCAACAAAGTTATTCCCCTTTAATTGAGGAATCACTTGTTTAACGGGGCTAACAGGTTCAAAAGAAGGAAAGAAAATTAGTTTGTAGACAGACTGATTATTACCATAAAGAGAAGTAGTAAAACATTAAGTAAATAATCGAGTCCAAGTATAGAGATACAATTGTTTTGGGAAAAAGATTCAGCAAGGCAATAATAAGGAAAGGGATCAAATACTTTTCCAGGCGAGTGAAATTTGAGTTCCCAAAAGATATTTTTTGAAATCAGTCCCAAGATTGAGAATCAGTCAAAGAAGGAACCTCAGCATATAAATAGAATGCACAAAGAATAGACATGTGAGGGCAAACTATAGGAAAATGAAACAACATGCAATAGTAGCACAAAATCAGTAGGTAGCAAACATTCGAAGTAGGGTAGTAAAGTAGGTCAAGTCTCATTGAATCCGTAGTAAAGAAAAGAGAGTATTAGAAGCATGCAAAAGGTCTCTCAGTAATAGATGAGAAACCCCTTCTGAAAAGCATAGTCAAGTTTCAAAGATAGTAAGAACTCAGAATCAGAGGAATCATATAAAAAAAATGTTGAAACAAAGGAACTTCAAATCAAGTCAGGTATTCAGACGAGGAGATTCAAACCCAAAGACATAGGTTTTCTATAACAATATTCAAGCTTAAAAGATGATAAACAAATAAATCAAACAAGCAGTTTTAGAAATACAAATAGACCCAAAAGAAATTAGGGTTTTCAACATCAATTGAGTTTAAAGACGATGAACAAATAAATTACACAAATACTTAGAAAACAGCTTTAGAAACTCGAATGAACCCAAAAGAAATTAGGGTTTTCAACATCAATCGAGTTTAAAGATGATAAACAAGTAAATCAAACAAATATTTTGCAAAATGCTTCAGAAACTCGAATGAACCTAAAAGGAATTAGGGTGCTCAACACCAATCGAGACTAAAAAAGATAAACAGATAAATCAAACAGATACTAGCAAATTGTCTTAAAAACCCAAAAGAAATTAGGTTTTTTAATATGCTATACTCAGAAGAGATGTTGAAACGAAGAACTTGAAGGAAAACCCTAATCGGAAAAAGATGAAGATTTTTTTTTAAGCAAAACTAAAGAAGCTTCGAGAATGCGTTAAAAAACTCATAGCAAGCATGGATCTAAAGTTAAGCTAAAGAAATAGAAAAGGTCTTAAAGATTAGGGTTTCAGAAGAACCCCAAGAAACGAGAAAGGCCTTGAAAGCTATCGATCTAAACATGTGAGTCAAAGGTCTTACTCAAATAGCCATGGCTGGCCGAAGAAAGGTTAGAAATGACTGGAGGAAGCTCATCGAGCAAAGACTGGACCAAGCCCCTTCAGAATCTGGTCATGAGACCATAGAACCAAATACGTAGATGACATGGAAGGCTGATACAGGTCCTAGATGGCCTTGGCAACCCTTGGATTAGGGTAGATCAAGGTGGCGGCGGCTAGGGTTTGAGGTTGTTGTAGAGAGAATTTGAGATATGATAGGATTAACAAGCGGCGTATGGTGGGAAATGATAGGGTTTTGTGGGTCGTTTAGGATTAATTTAGGTAAGGGTGGTTATGGACCATTAATCTAAATAATCAACTGCTGGGATTAAAATGGGTAAGTTAGAATATGGTCATGGGTCGGTTTAATTGCAATTGGGTTGGGGTTTAATAGAAATTAGGCCGGGGTAATTGTGATTCAAATTGGGGTCAATTTTAGGCTACAATTGAAATATAATTGGGATAACATTTAAATAGCCAATTTTCCATATTTGATTTATAAAAATAATGAAATAATTTCTGAAAATAAATTAAAGGTACTAAAATGATTTATAGCATAAAATTAAGAGAAAATTACCTTCATTGTCAGTTGACCCAACATATCAAACAAAATTAGGCCCATATTTTAGGTCCTTACCCGATTTAACCTAGATTGTACATATATTGTAAAATAGTTTTCATTGGTTAGCCCAAAGCACTTAAAAGGTTTTTTCTTTCTTTTTGTCTTCATTCTCGACACACCCAATTTTCTCCCAACCATCTTTCTTTCTAACCCAAATAGATGCCATCATCCTCTCTTACTCTAGCCTCCATTATTCCTCCTCCCCTTACCCTCTACACAATTCTGGCTCAGGCTCCTCCTCCGTCGTCCAAAACCGCCAAGTCCGATGGTGACAAGCAGAAGAAGAATTGAAGATTTTGAAAGAAAAATGAAAAGCCACGCAGATCTGAAATCTTTATCTCTCAAACTTGATTTGCGCCAAGAAATAACCACTAATTTTCAAAGATTTTGAATTTTGAAATTCGGATTAACATTGTTACGACTTTAAAGTCTCGGATCTAAAACTGGATGTATCTTGTTTGTGTATTAAATTTGGAATCGTTCGCATAAAGTTGTAATACATGCTGCAATAACTCGAAGTTGGAATAAAAATCATAATCATGTAGCAGTTTGTATTGACATTGTATAATAATGTATAATTATGTATATGAATGTATAAATACCTCTTATATAGTATTGTACATATTTATACAAGTTGCTATATTATTTACAGTTAGTGTAGTGTTGGGCACAATGTGTTTTCTACTGAAAATATTATATAATTAGTGTTCATATACAGTTATATAGTATTGTATACTTATGTATAATTGTGTATAAATGTGTATATTCATGTATAATGCTATATAATTATAAATTTTTTAGTTTATAAGAATCTAGATACAATGTCATTGCATAAGAGGCCTCCGTGGAAGTTTTACACTTTCTTCTCTTCTTTTTCTTTTTTGTTTATATGAAATATGAATATTTTTTTATATGTGCTAGAGGGATTCTACAATTTGTTTTACCAATTTTTTATTTTTCTTTTATCTTGTTGAATTGCTTGAGGAATTGCATATAAAATTTCACTTTTAATTTAAAATTTGATTAACAATTTGATATGTGAAAACCCCAATGATTCACCATTTAAAAGAGTACGAAGATTGAAATATTTAATTGAAAAATCATGTTTTTCCATAAGAAAAAGAGAAAATAAGAGAAATTATTTATTTTTGGGGAACAAAAAGAAACAAAGACATAGACAAAAGTTTTGAGAGGGAATGCGGGGGTGTGGGGGGGGAGGGGGAGGGAAAAGTTGTAACCTTGAGAGATTGAAAAAAAATCTTGTCATACCATGTGAATGATATCATATTGCCGAAAAAGAACTGATTGTTAATATTTATTGGGCCATCAGATGAAGATATTGTTTTAGGCTAAGCGGTTGAAATGTATTTTGTTCAGTTGTACTTTTATGAAATTATCCCTAAAATTAACTATTTTAAAATACCAGACCTGATTGTTTATGAATATAAACGTAATTAATCACAAAAGAGGCTAATGTTGCAATTATACAATTTCATCCTTAAAAATACTAAATAATTTTGTAAAAAATATGTAAAAAATCCCTTAGCTATATTTTAGCCTAAACGTAAAAGTTCAACAAATAACTCACCAAAAAAATGATAAGTTAGAAATAATTATTAAATTTTTTATGGATAAAATATGGGGTATAAATTGATATAAAAATCTTTTAAAATTAAGGAAAAATAAGGAAAAACTTGGATATACTTATATATGCATACATATGCTATTTTGAAGGTACTTTGCATATAAAATATATATAGGGAAAAATTGGGTATCAACATGGACGACTTCAAAACGATGCTCAGACCGGACCCCTTCACATTTGAAGCACCATATGTGAAAAGGGTCCACAGCCCCGAAGATGTACCCGCTTTTATAAAAAAAATCCTTTTCGACCTCAGGTACGAGGGCTTGCATGAAGTCGGCCATGATGTTTGCTAAGATTTCGGACATGATGGCCGTTCAAGGTTGATACTCGATACCGTACCCACTAATTTCAACAGCCCATTTGGCCAATCGGCCCGAGAGTTCAGGCTTGTGAAAAATATTATAAAGGGGGTAAGTGGACAATTTGGGTGACATTCAAAATACAGTTTTAATTTCCTAGAGGCGCTTATTAGGGCAAACGCTAATTTTTCTAAGTATGGATACCGGGTATTTGCTTCGTCTAAAGTTCAGCAAACATAGTAAATAGGAAATCGTGTACCTTACTCTTCTCGAACTAGGACACCACTTATTGCAACTTCTGAGACTGCCAAATATAAATAGAGATGCTCGTCCGCTTTTGTAGTATGAAGCAATGGGGGGCTCGGAAGATATCATTTTAGTTCTCCCAATGCCTATTGGCATTCCGGGGTCCAAGTGAAATTGTTCTTCTTTTTGAGCAGTGAGAAGAACCTGTGAATTTGATCCGAAGCCCTCGAGATAAATCGGCCTAGAGCGGCTATCCTCCATATTAATCTTTTACGGCCTTAACACTGGCGACGGCTGTGATGTCCTTGATTTGATCGGGATTAATCTCGATTTCCCGATTGGACACCATAAAGCCAAGGAACTTACCTAAACCGACCCTAAATGCATATTTTCCAGGGTTGAGATTCATGTTGTACTGTCTCAATATGCCGAAGGTATCCTACAAATGTGTCAAATGGTCCTCTGCATGCAAGGACTTAGCTAGAATGTCATCAATATAAACCTTCATTGATTTACCTATTTGGTCTTCGAACATTCATTTTACTAGGCATTGATAAGTAGCACCAGCATTTTTTAGTCCAAACGATATTACATTATAGCAATAAGTATCGTACATAGTGATAAATTAAGTCTTTTCATGATCCTCTGGGGTCATTTTTATTTAGTTGTACCCGGAGTAGGCATCACGAAAACTGGGGATCTCGTGCCTGGCCTTGGCATCGATCATACGATCGATATTCGACAGGGGAAATGTCACGACCAAATTTCCAAAACCGGTCGTGATGGTGCCTCTCGTGAAGACAAGGCCAGCCAACTAACCCAAATCATCCTTTAACAATTATTAAACATAAATGATTAGATAAATGCGACTTAATGGCATTAATAACTGATATTTACCACCAAACACAACCCGATCGGGGTGTCACAAGTCACGAGCATCTAGAAGGATTATTAATACAACTACAAAGTCTGTAATGCATAGAATAAAATCTGAAAATCAAGAGGAAGAAACTCGGTGCCGCGAACGCTGGCGGTCACCTTACTCAGCTTCAATAGTCATACATTCAATCAGCCAGTAACCCGCTACCGGGTGAACAATACCTGCAACTGCACGCGAGGTGCAGGGAGTAAAGTGAGTACTCCAACTCAGTAAGTAATAAAAGTAAATAATAACTGAGCAACAAGAAATCACGTAAGTGCACTCCATCATGCAATATGGGACAGAACAACCCTTTGAGAAAATAGTGAAACCGTGAAAACTCTTTTTGAAATATCTGGTTCAGTTAAAAACCTCTTTTAAAAATATGCTTTTCCAACAGTCAAGCATATGAATGCGATATCAGATAGTGCAGGTCAGCACATAAGTCAGCCTCTTAGGCACAGCACTCCACCAACAAATAACACCAGGGTATCTGGTAAGCAATGCACGAAGTAGCATGGATGCCAATAAAATGTGAGTGTTGAATGTCATGACACGTAATACAAACAGGAACCAATGCATGAATGCAATGCAATGCACATGACCACTGCGGCGTGCTGCCCGATCCATTTGGGTACCCACGCTCACTGTGGGCGTTCAAACTCTGGAGGGGCTCCTACAGCCCAAGCGCAATATCAATATCACATCGTTGTGGCGCGCAGCCCGATCCATGCTTAGTCCAGAGATGCACATAAGCCACAAGGCAATATTCAAATAACAGTCTTCAGTTCCGAACGTTAAAATACGTAGTTTTAAGTTTTAAAAACCTTAGAAGTATGACTAGACATTTCAAAACAGTGTTTAACTCAGGACTAAAATCATTTAACAAGCCAAGTATCATGGACGCAGTGATAATAATCCCTAAAGGATTCCATCAGTTGGCACGAGGCCCAATCACGACAAGTAATCCATTTCTATAAGGATATCAACTATGCTTCAATCAATTAGGTAGTTATTTTATTAAGCGGGACGAAACAAGTCACAATCCCCAATGGTGCTCTACCCTATGCTTGTTATCCGGCGTGTAAGTCACCTCAATACAGCACTATGATGTGCAAATCCGGGGTTTCAAACCCTCAGGATATCATTTACAAGTATTACTCACTTCGAACCGGTGAAATCTCTAGCTCGCGATGCCTTTTCCCCTCAAACCGACCTCCACGCACGTCGTATCTAACCAAAAACAGAGCGAATACATCACAATATGCTAAGGGAACAATACCCAATCGAAAACAATCGAGAAATAGCAAAAATCTCAAAACTAGCAAGACCCGAGTCCCGGGTCCTCTTCTCAAAAATTATAAAACATACATTACTGGATTCCTCGTCTCGCCACGAGTCCGTACATATCAAATTCACAAGAATCGGAGTCCATTTGACCCCTCAAATCACAAATTCTCATTCAAAAAGCCAAGCCCCGGTTCTTCACTTTTTAACCAAATTTCCATGAATTTAAATGTTGAAATCATAATTAGATGATGTTTCTAGGCCATGGGACTTACCTCCATTTGATTCCCAGTCAAAACCCTCTTCAATGGCTCCCAAAAAGCTCCCAAGATGCTCAACAATGGAGGAAAATAACCCCCAAGTCGCGGATGAAATGTCATTTTAAAACCCTTCTATGAACAACAACTTTCGCTTATGCAGCCACACAATCGCTTCTGCAGTTACCGCTCTTGCGGTCTCTTTCCGCTTCTGCAGACTTTCACTTAAGGGGCATGACCACTTCTGCGGTCCAAAACTCGCACTCGCGATACCTCTCATGCGGTCAAGGCTTCTGCTTATGCGGAACCAACCCTGAGCTCGAATGCTACTTTTGTGCCTGCCCATCTGCTTCCGCGATACCGCACCTGCGGTCTCAAAACTGCAGGTGCAAAAACACCAGACACTAGCAACCTTTGGCAACACACAAGTCCAATTTTCTTCCCGTTAGCCATCCGAAATCAACCTGAGGCCCCCGGGACCTCAACCAAAAGCACCAACATATTCCATAACGTCATTCAAACTAGTTCTAGTCATCAAAACGCATCAAACAACGCGAAAACCATCAAATCACATCGGATCCAAGCCTAAGTTTCTTCAAAACTTCCGAAATGCGCATTCGATCAAAAACCCAACCAAACGATGTCCGAATGATCTGAAAATTTGCACACATATCCAAAATCACCCAACGAAGCTACTGCAACTCTCGGAACCCAATTCCGACCCTCGGATCAAAATCTCACCTATCAACCGGAATTCGCCAAAATTCTAACTTCGCCAAATCAAGCATAATTCTACACCGTACCTCCAAAATCAATTCCGATCATGCTCCTAAGTCACAAATCATTCCCCGAAGCTAACCGAATCACCGTAAATCACATCTGATCCCTCTAACTCAATATTCGGTTGACTTTTCCAACTTAAGCTTTCCTTAAAGAGACTAAGTGCCTCATTTCTTATCAAAACCATTCCAAATTAACTCTCACACACCACATACCGATAATGAAATATGAAGAAGCAATAAACGGGGAAGACTGAGCAATAACACATGAGACGACGGGTCGGGTCGTCACAGGAAAAGAGTCCTTAAGGCATGCTTTATTTAAGTCTTTATAGTCTACACACATTCTAAGTTTATTCTCTAACTCGGGTACCACAACTACGTTTGCTAACCACTCGGGATATTTTACTTTCCGAATAGATCCTATTTTGAGAAGTTTGGTTACCTCGTCCTTGATGAATGCATGCTTTACCTCGGACTGTGGCCTTCTCTTTTTCTTTACCGATCTGAACTTCGGGTCAAAACTCAATTGATGAGTGGTGACCTTCAGTAGGATCCATGTCATGTCAAGGTGGGACCAAGCAAAACAATCCATATTTTTAATAAGGAATTTAATGAGTTTTTCCCTGAGCTCGGGAGTTAACCCCGTGCCCAGGTATGCCTTTCGATATGGCAAATGCTTGATCAATATGACTTGTTCTAGCTCTATGACCGTTGAATTCGTGGCATTGGAATCATCGGGGATTACGAAGGTTCGAGGTATCATGTAATCATCATCCCCGAGAATCTCCTGTTGATCCGATTTTGTCGACGCCGGCAACTGTGGTTGCTATTTCACTATCTGCTTCTCCTTCGATTCTGGTCCTTTGATTGATGTTAGTGCTGATACTGGTACTACTTCATTAATTGCAAACATCTCTTTGGTTGTTGGTTGTTCGCCGTACACTATTCTGACTCCTTCCAGTGTTGGGAATTTCAAGACGTAATGAAGCATTGAAGGTACTTCCCTCATATTATGGATCCAAGGTCTTTCGAGCAGCGCAATGTACCTCATATAACCTTCGATCACCTTCGATCATGTGGAACTTCGTTTCCTGAATAGTTCTAGCCACGTTCACTGGCAACATGATTTCCCCGTTGATGGTTTCACTCACCATGGTACTCGAGCTGCATGCACAATTTGATCTTGGAGGTCGAGCTGCTCCACGACCCTTGATCGAATAATATTTTCCGAGCTACCTTGATCAACCAACACATATTTAACATAAATTTTATTCATAAAGATAGATATTACCGGTGCGTCATTGTGAGGTTGTTCGATCCCTTCTGTATCCTCATCGTTTAAAGATAAGGTATCTTCTTGTAAGTAGTCCTGGTTACGCTTATTCCTTGTGATTTTAACTTTGGTGCATTTAAATGTCGGACCCTGAGGAATATCAACCCCATCAACAATCATATGAATCACGTGATGCGGTTCCTCCTATTCGTTTTTCAAGTTTGCATCCTTGTCTCTGTAGTGATTTTTTGCTCGGTCACTCAAGAACTCTTAAGGATGACCTTCGTTGGATAGACGAGCTACCTATTCCCTTAATTGTCTTTGGTCCTCGATTTTGTGACCATGGGTTCCACAGTAAATGCACATTTGATTTCGATTCCTTTGAGCTGGATCGATCTACAGGGTTCTGGGCTACCTAGTATCTTTGGTTCGTCTAATAGCCGACACAATACCTGAAGCATCGATGCTAAAGTTGTATTCCGATAACCGTGGTGCTTTCTTTGTCTCGACATGTTTATCGAAGCCACTCTTACTCATGAGCCCTCAATAATTTTCACCTTGATCATTCGTTCGATCATTTCAAACGGGATTACGTCCCGGTCCGATATTTCTATAATTTGCGTTTTATGGTTGGTACTATTCTCTATTCGATCGGGCCTCTCTCTCGATGTCTCCTTGAATCCTGCCTTTAAATCTATTTGGGTAAACAAAACCAGGTTGTAAGGCCCCGTGAAATTTTTGCTCAAAACCTGAAACCTTGTAGTGCCAAATTAGGACCATGTGTTAGAAATTCGTAAAATTCTTTGCAAGCTTGCCGTGTATCAGACCCTTTGGATTGATCTGTGCATTAAAAAGTTAAGGAATTATGTTTTCCAGAAGAGCGCATTTTTTCGGTCCATTATGTGGTCGCATAATAGCTATGCGGACCACATAGTCACCACAGAGTCAGATAGTTTGATGGTAATTTTGAGGTCATCTATGCGGCCCATTATGGGATCGCATAATCAATATGCGGGTCTCATTGTCATCGTATAATCCCCTTGGAATTTTGCGAGGGGTAGTTCTGCAGTCCACTATGCGACCGCAAAACATGTATGCGGACCGCATTCCTGTCACATACTCGGGCAGTTTGTTCACGTTTTTGAAGCTATTTTTGCGGTCTATTTTGCGGGACGCACGTCAATTATGCGATCGCATAAGCGATCGCAGATCTTAGTCGAGGAGCCAAATTTTTAAATTTTAAACCCGACCCCTGTCGTTATATCTTGTGCAATGGCTCATTTTGAGCCTATTTCCTGGTGCTTTTAGAGTGAGAAAGAGAGTCTAAGAGAGAGGATGTGCCTTTTATCAAAAAATGCTCCAAAAATTCTTGTTAAAACATTGAAGATAATCAAGTGAGGTACCTAAATCTTCGTCCTAAGAGGTAAGACTTCATCACCTCAGCTCTTAATTTTAAACATAGCTATACGGGGTCATTAGTGAGGTAATTCATGGGGTTAAGGGTGATTACATTGCATGCATGTGTTCTTAAAAGCTATGGGGAAATTATAAATAGAGAGGCATGGGGAATGGGTTGGTGTAACTTTGCATAAAAGGACCATAAGACCTTAATGAACACTCAATGCTTAATAAAATGCTCAAGTGAGCTAAGATTATGATCTTTTCCTGATTATGGGTTCAATTATGCTACATTGCTTAAATAGATTGAAGTTGAGAACATTTCGGAACATTATAGGATTAAGGAAAGCTCAATTAAGTTATGTATGGCTAAAACCCCATCTTTTTAGAAATTGAGCTCCGTGGGTGTTTGTGTAAATGCGGTAAAGTTAAAGTTGGGTTGTTGTATTGATTGTCTTTTCTACCGTACAGAATGCCATCGGCAAAATTGAAAGATCTAAATGAACAGTTAAAGGATTTCATCCGGCCGAGTGTGTCACTATGGGGCGCACCGGTCTTGTTCTCAAGGAAGAAATATGGGTCACTGCGGATGTGTATTGACTACCGGCAAATCAGCAATGTTACAATCATAAATAAAAATCCAATACTAAGAATAGATGATTTGTTTGATCAATTTCAAGGTGCTACGTGTTTCTCTAAAATTGACGTGTTGTCCGGGTATCATCAATTAAAGATAAGGGTGTAGGATATTCCAAAAATAACATTGAGGACTCGGTATGGGCACTTTGAATTTCTTGTGATGTCATTTGGACTAACAAATGCCCCAGCAGCTTTCATGGATCTTATGAATCGAGTCTTCAAGACTTTTCTCGACTCATTTGAGATAGTGTTCATTGACGATATTCTTGTGTATTCCCGTAGTCGGGAGGTCTATGCTGACCATCGTAGGGCAGTTCTGTAGACTCTTCAGCAACATCAACTGTATGCAAAATTCTCAAAATGTGAATTTTGCCTTGAATATGTCACATCTTGGGACATGTTGTCTCCAGGGAAGGAATTATGGTTAATCCTCAGAAGATAGCAGCAGTGAAGAACTGGAGTAGACATACCACTCCAACAGAGATTCGTAGTTTCTTAGGTTTGACTGTGTACTACAGGAGATTTGTGGAAGGGTTTTCTACTCTTGCCTCTCCATTGACTAAATTGATGCAGAAAGTAGTTAAATTCAAATGGCCTGATGCTTGTCAAACGAGTTTCCAAGAATTGAAATCAAGATTGACTTCAGCACCGGTGTTAGCCGTGTCAGAGGGTACCGAGGGATTTGTGGTGTATTGCGATGCTTCAAGGATCGAGCTTGGGTGTGTGTTAATGCAACAGGGAAAGGCTATAGTCTACGCTTCTAGGCAACTCAAGAATCATGAAAAGAACTATCCAACCCATGACTTAGAGGTTGCGGCAGTGGTGTTTGCACTAATGATTTGGCAACATTGCTTGTATGGGATGCATTTGGATGTATTTATGGACCACAAGAGCCTTCAATATATTTTCAAGAAGAAGGAGTTGAATCTGAAATAGAGAAAATGGCTAGAGTTACTCAAGGACTATGACATTGATATTCTCTATCACCTGGAAAAGGCTAATGTTGTAGCAGATGCCCTTAGTTGGAAATCTATGGTAAGTTTTGCTCATTTAGAGGCATATCAGAGGTCGTTGGCCAGAGAGGTTCACTAGTTGGCTGGTTTGGGAGTTAACCTTACGGACTCTAATGAAGAAGGAGTGATTGTGACGAATAAGGCTAAATCATCGCTTGTAGCGGAGTAAGGAGAAGCAATTCAATGATCCATTGTTAACACAACTGAAAAAGGGTATTCATAAACACAAGGCCACGGCTTTTTTCCTTTAGCATGGATGTTGGTACCCTATGGTACCAAGATCACCTATGTGTTCCGAATATTGACGGTCTTCGGGATAGGATCATGTCAGAAGCTCACACTTCCAGGTATTTCGTGCACCCATGATCTACAAAAATGTATCATGATTGGGTATTTTTGAAGGTTCCCCCCATGAAGGGTATTATGCGATTTGGAAAGAAAGGAAAATTGAGATTGAGGTATGTCGGACCGTACAATATCATTCAGAGGATTAGTCAGGTGGCATACAAGCTCGAGCTGCCACCCGAGATGTCATTGGTACACCCAGTCTTCCATGTGTCTATGTTGAAGAAGGTAGTGGGAGATCCGTCCACTATTGTGTCAGTTGAAACTATTGAGGTTAATGAGGAATTGTCATATGAAGAAGTTCTAGTTGCCATTCTTTACAGGCAAGTCCGAAAATTGAGAAATAAGGAAACTGTCTCCGTAAAAGTGTTATGGCGGAACCAGCAGGTTGAGGAAGCCACTTGGGAAGCCGAGGAAGAAATGAGAAAGAAGTACCCACATTTGTTTGAATAATCATGCAATAGCTTTTATGTATTTAGTTCCTATAAACTCTTATCTTTTGATTTGATCAATGTAAAACTGTCCTGTTTTGGTTATATGTTGCCTATACGGCCATGGTTAGTATTGTACAAGTTATGTTACGTCTATGGAATGTGTATATGGTGTTAGGATATGTTTCTAAGCTATCTGGCAGGTGTATAGGCCCAGATTCAAAGGAAACTCTGCCGAAAGTTTTGAAAATTTAGGGAGTTAGCCAAATTTGGGGCTAATAATATATTTCATGTTGTGAAAAGCAGAGGATGGCATAAAGATTACTAATAAGTGAACATTAATCCTCATTTGAAGACGAATGATCTTAAGTGGGGGAGGATGTAAGGCCCCGTGAAATTTCTGCTCAAAACCCGAAATCTCGTAGTGCCAAATTAGGACCTTAGAAATTGGTAAGATTCTTTGGGGCTCGCAAGCTTGCCGCGGTTCGGACCCTTTGGATGCATCTGTGCATTAAAAAGTTAAGGAGTTATATTTTCTAGAAAAGCACATTTCTGCGGTCCATTATGCGTTCGCGTAACAGCAATGCGGACCGCATAGTTGCCACAGAGTCAGACAGTTTGACGGTAATTTTGAGGTTATCTATGCGGCGCATTATGCAATCGCATAATCAATATGCGGTCCGCATAGTCATCGCATAATCCACTTGTCATTTTGCAAGGGGCAATTCAGCGGTGCACTATGCGACCGCAGAACAGGTATGCAGATCGCATTCCTATCGCATACTCGGGCAGTTTGTTCAGGCTTTTAAAGCCATTTTTGCGGTGTATTTCGTGGGCCGCATGTCAATTATGCGATCGCAGATCTGAGTCGGGGCTCCAGATTTTTAACTTTTAAACCCGACCCCCTGTCATTATATCTTGTGTAATGGCTTATTTTGAGCCTATTACCTGGTGCTTTTAGAGTGAGAAAGAGGGTCTAAGAGAGAGGAAGTGCCTTTCATCCAAAATTACACCACAAATTCTTGTTAAAACATTGAAGATAATCAAGAGAGGCACCTAAATCTTCATCCTACGAGGTAATACTTCATCACCTCAGCTCTTAATTTTAAACATAGCTATAAGGGGTCATTAGTGATCTAATTCATGGGGATAAGGGTGATTACATTGCATGCATGTGTTCTTAGAAGCTATGGGGAAATTATAAATAGAGAGGCATGGGGAATGGGTTGGTGTAATCTTGCATAAAAGGACCATAAGACTTTAATAAACACTCAATGCTTGATAAAATGCTCAAGTGAGCTAAGATTATGATCTCTTCCTGATTATGGGTTCAATTGTGCTACATTGCTTAAATAGATTGAAGTTTCAAACATTCCGACACATTATAGGGCTACGGAAAGATCAGTTGGGGTATGTATGGATAAAACCCCATCTTTTTAGAAATTGAGCTTCGTAGGTATTTGTGTAAATACGGTAAGCTTAATGTTGGGTTTTTGTATTGATTGTCATTTCACATGAATTGGTGTTGCAACCTTACATGCGTGAAAGATGTGTCTCAATATAATCAATGTGTTATCCTTGATAACTTGAAAAGTTGTGAAGAATATAAATCATGTATTGAAATGCTTAGACCTTAAATCAAGATTGAAGCTGCCTATGTTGTGCCATCTATGTGATGTCTCATCTATTCTTACAATTTAAATTTCGGTTGTGTGCACCTATTATCCTAAATTACAAAGCTAACATTGAAATTGGGAATGATGTGAAATGTGGCCTAGTGGAAAAAATAAGATGTGATAGCCGTAGCCCCAAGTGCCTATGAAATGATATATGTGAAACAAATATTGGAATGAGATGATTTATGGAAAAGGGAAACGCCTTGGTTAGGCGGTCTAGCCGATCGGGCCGAGATCGGACGCTATTCCACACACATGGTGGAATTGTGCTGATATTGAACTCCGAAAAAAGGGAAAATGAGATTGTTATTGAAGTAAATGTCTCAAATGAGGCAACCTAGACGATCGGGTCGAGATCGGACTCCGCTCAAGATAGCGGTGGAAGTGTGAACGATGATGAACAGTGTGAAATTCCCCAAACTAAAAGCTATGGAAAAATGATGTGGAAATTGTATGATTCTTTTATTTGATAATGTGGTGAATGTTTAAACTTTTTTTACGAGTTATACTTGTGATTTCCTTATTCTTGTATGAAAGTTCTATTTAACAAGATGGTGTTTAGTTATACATACTAGTACTATTCCACGGTACTAATGTCCCTTTTGCAGGAGGCGCTACATTTTTAGATGAATGTAGGTGGCTCCATAGCGGACAGTGCCGATTGCGCTTAGCGGAGTGTCCTCCTCTCGAAGTTTTGGTGAGCCCCTTTCTCTTTCAAGGGGTTATGTTTTACATCTTTTGTTGTAGATTTCTACTTTTGAGGCATATCCGGGCCTTGTTGTCGGCGTCGTCATAATTTGCCTTTTGTATTCATAGAGGCTCCGTAGACGTTTGTGTGGATTATGTATGGGTGTTGGATGAGTTAATGAACTGTGTTATAAATCTATACTCTAGTTCTCCTAAACTATAACTGTATGAAATCTTGAAAACTTAGCCATGATTTAAAGAATTGTGATATAAAAATGAACTAAAAATATTGAATGATTGATTTTTCTATTGTGTAAATAAATGAAAGCACGATTTTCTTAATCGTATTGAGTTGGGTAGAATGTGTTAATAAGGCTTGCTCAGCTGGGTTCACTCGATTGAGCGCCGGTCGCGCCTCCTGAGGTTGGGGCGTGACACAGACGGGGCTCTCAACCGATCATCCTCAACTTTGGTCTTTGATTGGTATCAATTATGCACATCGGCCCAGGTCACCACAAGATATTATATTCAATAAAATTTTGCTTTAGTTTACATGACGCTACCGAACTTCGCTCGTTCAAACGGTGACTAAAGGCTTGGACAGCCTAATCATCGGTAACCAGGGGTAGGTCCATGCGCTCCATCTGAAATCGAGATACAAATTCGCTTAGCATTTCATTATCCTTTTGTCTCACTTTGAAGAGGTTCGACTTCCTAGTCGCGACTTTTATCGCTCTGACATTGCCTTTACGAATGAATCTTCAGGCATGGCGAAAGAATCGATGGAATTATGCAGAAAATTATGGTACCATATCATTGCCCCCTTTGATAAAGTTTCTCCAAATATTTTCAACAAAATAGATTCAGTTTCGTCGTCTTCCAAGTAATTTTATTTTATTGCGCATGTATAAGAAGTGGCATGCTCTTTAGGATTAGTGGTTCCATTATACTTAGGAATTTCTTGTGTGCGGAATTTCTTCGGAATGGGCTTCGTAGCCGCACTTAGTGGGAAAAGCTTCTGTACGAACTTTTTAAAATCGAAACCCTTCATCATGGGGGTTCCTCTTGTATTTGATCAACAGGGGAGTTGTACGTTTCTACCTTTTTAGCATAAGACTCGATCTACTTTTCTCCCGATTCAATCTGCTTAGTGAGCTCCTTGAGCATCTTCATGATGGTGGGATCAGTTCCCTGTCCATGAGGCTAAGTATGACCGATCAAACATGTGAAATCACTTCGATCTCGCATTTTCGTTATTGCACTTCACTCGAAGTCGGTCATACTTAGCCTCGATTCCTGCTGGCCTCGGTCAGGACGAACATCTCGATCCTTGAACTCGACACCTCGTCTTCATGTTATAACCCGATCCATAGCGAGGCTGACTCTCGACGTGATCTCCTGGTCTCGATTCAATAGCAACATCGGGCAACCCCGATTTTGACCGTAATCAGTCACACTTTTTTTTTTACTTATGTTATTTTCAAATTTCTTTATTACTGATTGTTATTATAATTAGGTTTCAGTGCATGAATTTGATGACTTAAAAAGCATACTAGTTGAACATGGATTAGTGCACACCAAATAATTAGTTTTATTTTAACTTTTAGCTCATAATCAAAATATGATAACCAAAACAGATTAATCTCATCTTCAAACATCCTAGTAGACCAATATTTTAACACTAAAATAATAATTTAAATTTTTATAAATATATGAAAACTTGTGCTCTATTTTCCTTCCATATCAATTCATTTTTAGGGACTTCAGTAGAATCGAAGTTCATTATATGCAAGAATCGTTTTAGAACCTGCGATAGTACATGAACTCAATTAAGACTCTTCAGTAATTCTATGTTCTATAATGCAATAATAGAATTGCAACAATGATAAAACTGGACAACTTTATTTGATTCAAGCATTTAAATAGCTTAAAAAATACTCAATGTATAAGTGAAATATCCAATTCAAGATATACTGATGTAAGACCCATTTGGGAACTTCTGAAGAAAGACCCATTTGGGAGATCATGGAAACATGCTGTAAATCCTTTTTACCTAATAGGAAACCTTATGTTTAGATAAAAAGTTTACCTGCTACCTGCCATGCCCTATTTGAATTATTCAAAAATAAAGTTTTGCCCAGCCCTGTCCTCCCTTATTTACAGCTTGTTTGGATGGTTGTTACCCATCCGTGATGAAATAAAAGGTCATCTTATGTTTAACAATTTGATTTTGCACTCTTAAGTCTTAAAAATCTCATTTTTATCCTCCTCGATTTGTGTGCGCATGGCGTATTTCCGGAAAGCATTTATGCTGAAAGTTGATAAAAATAATAATTGTTGTCTTAAAGGTTAATTTTAGTTGACTTTTGTAAACGTACCCAAACCCGTATTTTGACAGTATCAGTGGGTTTGTAATGAAATATAAGAGTTGGGCGTATACCCAGAATCGAATTCCGAGGTTCCTAGCTCGAGATATGAATTTTTGTTAAAAATTGAAAGACTAAAAATCTAATGGTTTTAAGAATTTAGTTAATGTTTGATCTTGTTGGTATCGGGTGGTACAAGTTCATTATGATATTTAAGACTTTTCTGTGAAATTCAGTGAGAAACGGAGTTGGCTTGACAAGATTCAGACCTCCGGTTGTGAAAATGGAGGTTTTAAAGCTTTCTTGAAAATTTCATTCAATTTGGTGCTAAATTCGTAGTTCTAGGTATTATTTTGGCGATGTGATCACGCAAAAAACTTCTTATGATATTTTAGGACTTGTGTGCATATTTGGTTCGGAGCTCCGAGGGCTCGGGTGTGTTTCGGATAGGCTACGGGGTGTTTTGAACTTAGAAAATACGGTTTTAGTGCTTCAGATGTCATCTGGTGTCTTCTTCTTTGGGTTCGTGAATGCGAAGAGTGAACTAAAGCTGTGTGGGAAATCCTTCTAGGCCGCGAACGCAAAGCAACACGGCCATTACCCTTCGCGAACGCGACCAGCCTATCGCAAATGAAAAGGCTCGTTAGGGGAGGGTAAGTGACCTATACTCGTCACGAACGCATATGGCTCACGAACGCGTAGGCTGGTGGGAATAAGCCTTCGCGAATGTAAAGAGTATCTCGCGAATGCGTAGGCTAATTGATCCGCTGCTTCGCGATCGCGGCAGGCCCTTCGCGAACGCGAAGAAGGCCTGGCGCCTATGACATAAAAAAGAAAAGTGACGGGATTTCTCCAAATATTTCATAACTCTTTCATTAGAACTTGGCTTAAGAGCAATTTTGAAGAGAAAAATTAACACCAAATCATAGGTTTGTACTCTTAACTCATTTTTTTCCATTTCTAATATCACCCATTGAATTCCTAGCCCTAATCTTTGTTCTTTCTTGGTAGAAAACAAGGGATTTAGGAAGAATTGGAGATTTTTTCAAATTGAGGATTTAGACCCCAATTTGAGGTAAGATTCCAAAATAAATTGTGTATCCGGGCTCAGAGGTGAATGGGTAAATGATATCTGGATGCCAATGGTTTACTTTTGAGGCTGTGATTATCATTTTCTGTCGGCTGATTAATTCAGTACTATATTTCAATTATTCTGCTATTATTATATACTACGTATATATTTTAGTGTAAGTGACACACCTTAGTCTTGTCACTACTTCGTCGAGGTTAGGCTCAGCACTTACCAGTACATGGGGTCGGTCATACTTATACTACACTCTGCACACTGTGTAGATTTTGGAGTCGGTCCCAACGGCAGATATTAGCGTGCTCAGATTGGAAATTATTGGAGACTTGAGGTAAGGCAATTCAGCGCCCGCAACTCCTGAAGTACCCATCCTCTTTTCTTTTTAGCTCTATAACTTCATTCAGGCAGCTTGTACTTATTTCACACTCTTATGTCTATTAGTTTAGAAGCTTGTGCACTTGTGACACCAGGTTCAGGGAATTGTAATAGACGATTGGCTGTTTAATCTCCACATTTATACTTAGAACATATCTGTTCCTTCAGTTCATTATTAATGCTATCATTTAAACTATTAAAAGAAGTAAATTGTTCTAACATTGGCTTACCTAGCAAGTGAAATGCTTGCCGCCATCACGATCCCGATGGTGAAAATTCCTGGTCGTGATACCATTGTTTTATAATGTATTGTATTGTATTATATTGTATTGTATTATATCGTTTTATGAATACAATATTTGGATAGATTGTATCTTTTGTTGTTGTTAAATAACATTTTGATGTTTGGTTTGAATGTATCGTACTGTACTATAATTAATAAATTTACTAAATACCCTCAATTGTTTAAATATTAAATTTATCACCAAATATGTCTTTAATTTATCAACAAATATGTTTTTAATTTATCAAAAAATATGTCTTTAACTATCACTAGAAAAAAGAATTTAAAAACTACGATAAAGAAAGGAACGAGATTTGGCAGAAAAAACGAACAAAGAATTGGAGTTAAAATCACATTAGGAGAAAAACAAAACAAAAAGAAGGCAAAACCAATACCTTTTACATTGGAGTTGGAAGCGGTAGGAAGTTATGAAAAAAATGGGACCAAGACAAAGTAGGCTATAGGTTGGAGATTTAGAGATAATATAAAAATAAAAAAGTAAAGGATAAAATAGAATTATGGAGTAATAAGTTAGGGCATAATTGGAGAGAAAAATAAGAAAAAATCCCACCACACCAAATGGATTGTTTTATAAAATGAAATTTTTTATTGTTCCGAAATAATTGATTTAACAATTCAATACGACAAATCTTAATGAAACAATCAAAACATACATTATTTTGAGATAACAATACAATAGTATACAATGAGTAACAACCATCCAAACAAGCTGTGAAATACTCCCGTGGCCCATTAAAATTTTGTCCTACCTCACCCTGCCCCTCCCCACCCCATTTGTCATCCCTAGTTATTATTTAATAGGGAAACTATTGTTTGACATTCTCATTGTTCCGCTTTAAAGAGGTAAACACCTCAATATGAATTGCGCCCAGTTGGTTGTATTTGTTTTAACAAAAAGCTTTGCTCATAATTTGTTGCGTTGTGACAACATTCGGTGGTGGGGTGCTTTGTTAAAGCTGACTTAATATAAATGATAATCCGGGAGAAACCGATAAACACTTTACTATTACTAACAGTGTTGAAAAAACAGTGTGTTAGTAATAGAAGGTGTTAAAACTTGAAATCTAATATATTAATTAAAATGACTAAAAGAAAGAATAATTGGAAACCAAACAAAGTTTAGATACACTATGTTACAGGTCGTTACGAAAGAAACAATAGTTGGAAACCAAACAACGTGTACTTTTCATTTGGTGAATACTACTGGATCAATTTTACACAGCTCAGTATAGAGCATTTCGTTTCACGAAGTTCACAAACAATCTCTAGCACAAGGGTACGGGTCTATATGTTGAAATCCTGCTCTCTCGAAATACCAATCTGCAACAGCTTCTGCAATTGTCTACACAGATAAAATGTTATAACAACATCTGTTATTAACGCTGTAAATTAAAATTAAGAATGATAGGCACGTGATAGATTTGAAAAGAAAGAAGAGAAAGAGATATATTCAAAGTTTATACAGATATAACAAAAGAAGGATTACTTTATGAAGTATTCTCGGAGAGGTAGGATTGAACCAGTAACTTGTTGCCTGAATTCGACCATGAGAATGACATGACGTGATGAAATAACCCCTCGTAAAAGAAGGGGTGAGTCCCTCGAATTTCTTCAAGAACTCCACTCCATAAGCTATATTAAAAACAAAAAACAAGAGAAGTAAATTAAATAGAATTAGAAAAGAAAAAGAGCCATTATATATACTTGTGCGATTTTGAAAGGTACGGTTTAGTTAATAATTACCAGAAAGAGCTAACCTTGAATAATTATACGCTGGCTAAATGTGCAATTGCTTATTTGACTCTTGCAATCCTCCCAGACATGTTGAGGATCGAGGTATTTAGGAACCAAAATATTTTCAATCTAGAGTTAGAGCGTCGGATCAATAGATGAAATTTCTTTTAGATTTTACAGAAACAAAAGAAAGTAACGAATTAAATTCCTAAATCAAGGAAATTAGCATGTCTCCTTGACCTGCCAAGAGTCATAGGCTGAATTGATTATAAAAGTGGAGTCTGAACGTATGTAACGACATTCTGAGGAAAAAGGCACTGCATTAAGGACAACGTATGTTTTAAATAGAGGGCAGTATTTATAATATAGTACAAGGAAAATATTTTTAAATTGTAACTCTCACCAAACTTGGTTCCATTGCAGACGTGCAAGATAAAGGCAAAATCTTAGTTGATCCCTTCAAGGAGAGGAAAAAAATATATTATGGTAACACAAAAGAATGTAACTTACATCTAGTAATTCATAAGTACATATAGCTAACTAAAAAAAATTGAGAGACTCACATGTAACTTCACAACTCTCTGATATATCTCTTGAATATCATAAGTACCAGAGATTGTCTTCCTGCATAAATCATGAAACTTGAGTTCCAATGGCATAGGCGTAAATCAATAAGATGATAACCATTTAATTTCTTGAGTCATTGTTTATTGCATTGCAAGAAAAGCTCACGCGTTGATGAAGAAGCCTGCATCCGCAACGCACTTGACATTGGCATCATTCGAAAGGAGGGACTTGAACTTGTCACAGTTCAAGATTGTAGCCAATCCTCCTGCTGAAGTACCGCTTAGGATTGCCTAACATATTGCATTTTGGTTTTTCCAGATTTAGCCAATGGCAATTTTTTTTATATAAATTTATACATTAAGTATAGCATGTGACGTTGTGTTATGAATTTGGGATTAGAGAGTGAATTCAGTAGAATCTTACATTTTCAGCATTCTGCATTCCTTTCCCCACTAAATCATTCATAATTGCATTGAAGATTCTTGCCCCTCTATAGTAAAGTTTGGTATCCTAATGTGGATTGACATTTCAAATCAGTAAAGCTTTATGTAAAGCAGAACAAATACCAGTGAAATTAATATTTGAATACAAGGGGTAGTACACTTACAGGGTCAATATCTTCAACGTCTCCGGTAAAAGATCATCCATCACAATATCTAACCCTGACTCGATTCTAGTTGTAAAACTCTACCAACTCAAATGTCTACAATTAGTAGCCGCTAAAAAGTATTCTCTCCGGTCCAAAATAAGTGATTTTTTTGGATGTTTTCACACAAATTAAGAAATCCACCTTTTAGCATTAATTAGCAATAGAATTGATCATATTAACCTTTACTATCTCACATAAATACTCTTAACACATATTCCAACACTATTTACTCAAAGGACAATGTAGGAAAAAAATAATTAATTCATTCTTGAAATCTGAAAAAATTACTTTTTTTGGACCACAAAAAAACGGGCCAAAAAATCACTTATTTTGGACCGGAGAAAGTACTAAAAAGTTACAGATACGACAACAACAACTATTATTAAATTATACGTAATTAATTGAAATATGAGCTTCACCTGGATTGGTTCTTGGATCGTTATGAAGAATCCCCGAAAACTTAGCTTGTGGCGGCTGCATCTTCATGGAAGAACCTAAGTCGCTAGTTGAACGACTACGGCAATCCGGGATGCTCTGACACCAACCACCGCCCTAAAGATATGAATTTATCCAGAGTTATCAATACTGAAAAGAAGATAGAAGAAGAAAAAGAAGTAAATTTAACTAACGTCACTGGCAATGATCCAGCTGCGAAGTCCTGTGCCATATCCCCGATCAAGATGATAGGCTGGCAGGCTCCCGTCAAGACAAACTGTTGATGATTCGAAAACAAATTAAATACTTAGTATACAAGTCTGCATGCCATTCTCTTTTCTTTGTTGCTTAATGTACTATGTAGTAAATATTATACCTGCACCTTCAGCAGTGGCGCTGTGATGTATGGTGATGTTAACTATCAGTTCTTTTTGAGCTATAATAGTTGTCAACATTGCTAACAAAAGTAACAAGAAGGTTGCCATCCTGCAAAATCTTCAAATAATTAAGCTGCTGTTTTTATCGTGCTTAAAATATTGCATATGTAAAAAGCCTTTCTGTTAAAATCAGCATTTGTAAGGAGAACTAAAGCATTGCCAAATTTTAGCTAGTTAAAATAATGAAGAAGACAAAGAGTATAAGCGATAACAAGAAGAAAGAGATGCAGTGAAAGAATACGTTTGTTCTTCTTAATTTCAAAGGCTGATGATAGAAAGGAGTTTAATTTGTTTTTTTCCCCGAGAGAAGGCAATTATAGTAGAGGACTAGAGGTAAATGAGTTGGTCTGAGAGATCGGCTCTATTTATAATACCAGTGCCAGTAATACCATTTTGCATACCAGTAATTAATACTATGGTTTTAAAATGTAGAGAAAATAAAACATCTCTGACTCTGTTGGGAGAATAGCTCCATGCACGTGCCAATCTCCATCACTTCTTTACTTCTTTTCTTCTCGTCTCAAACAAATCACGTGGTTTCTCTTGCCATATTTGGCGGTAGAAACCAAATATATTCACAGACAAAATTATCTCTTTTGACTTGTTTTATCTTTTTCTAAGCAATTGAACTCATGGGTTACTCTTGCTATTTGGCAGTAGAAATTAAAAGTTTCCATAACCATCTTCTTTTCTTGACTGTGAAATTTTACTCTCTTCGCTTCTTTTGTCAATTCGGCAGTAGAAATTAAAATATCCCATAACCTTCTTCTTTTCTTGGTGCTATTCGGCAGTAGTTATTGTAATTTCCCATAACCTTCTTCTTTTCTTGGCAGCGGAAAATAACTCTCTTTACTTCACTTCTTCTCTTTTGGAACAATTCACATGGGTCCATCTTGCTATTTGGCGACACTTTTTATACAGCTACTAGTACAGTTTAATATGCTAATATCAACTTTTTTACTCTTCTTTCCAGATAAGCAGTCAATGATTATTATGAAAAACTTTATTATGTGTCTCCACTAATATTAGTTATATTAGGCTTTATTTTGTCTCACAACAAAGTGGATCCAATTCTCTTACATATGAGTTCACAAAACCTTGGGTTCACTTTGTGTCGAGAAAAAACAAGGCCTCACATAATTAGTATCAATTGTGTGAGGCATAAAATAAAAAACTTCGCAATATTAGGACCTAAATGATAACTACTACTAGTATTGTCCAAAAGTGAGATTAGTTATCTGGAAAACAAATGAAACTACATACTCCAACATGTTAAAATATCATGTTAGTACTATAAAAATTATTTATATCGTCAATATATATAATTAAGTTAAATTCATTATATGTACGGTAACCTGATCTCGTCAGTATCTTTTACGGCATGAGGAGAAATTAAACTCATGAAATTATAATAGTCAATAAGTACAAATATCTGAGAAGAAAACAACTATTGACCAAGTTGGAGCTAACCAAGAGAAATAATCTTCTAGTATTACATATCTCATGATAAATCCTTTAACACCACATTAATTAAAGTGGTCAAATAAAACCAACTGTGACGTAAGACGAACCTTTAAATATGTTAAGTACTCGTATATTTTGAGGTAGATATTGCAATTACCTGTATAATTATTTTTATTTTAAAAAGGTAATATGTACATAATTGTAATTATTTAATAAGATTATGCCTTAAAAGAAATCATTGGAAAATAGAAACCAGGAGCTGAGTGCAACTTAATTTAAGGGCCAGCCTCCAATAGATGCATTTTTTTTATATACTAGTCTTAGGGTACACAAATTGCGTGTGTACCCTTAGTATTTGTATTGAATATAAACTTTTGGAAAACTCAATTAAAGAAGAAATCCTACTACATAGAAGTCCTTAAGATGTTTTATTGTAATTTAGACATATGAGCAAAGGCGGATCCGGGATATGGGACTTATGAGTTCCTGCCATAATTTTAAATTAATATGCAATAATAATTGGGTTCCCAGTCAGATATTTACCAATATTTGGTGAATTTTTTAATATAAATACAGGATTTACACAAGAGTTACTGGGTTCCCGGGAACCCGTATCCCCTTCTCTACATCCGCCCCTGCATATGAGTTTTGTATTTGCTTTGGAAGTCAAAGACACGCTTTACTTTTTTTTTTTGGGTAGAAAAGATAAACATTGCATAGATAGTTAAATGATTAGATTTGATTACATTAGGCACAAGAGCTATTTCAGATCTTCCATGACCTTTTACACCTTTTTAGAAAACTAGTTTTTTCGTACGTGCATTGTAATTTTATAACATAATTTTAATATTATCAAATAAAATTTAAGTAAAAATTTATACATGGGAAAATAAAGTACATGTTCCTATGAATGATTATTGTGGATATTTGCATGATAACTTTTGTGGAGATCAAGATGATTGGGTATTGTTTAAACCTATAATGAGTAATCAAAGTTTAATTAGATATATATAATATTTTTAGTTACTTTACTTTATGAGGTACAAACATGTTTGCTATGTATTTTCGCTTAATATGCCATTATAGATTATAGCGTCTATGTTCCTTTTGTTATAAATTGCCGTCTCTTCTAGAAACTTCTGATGTGACCCATATATAAGGTAATAAATTACTTATTTTGTCTCCCAAAGGAAATAATATATCAGATAATACTCTGTAATTATGCATATATGGTAGTTTCTTTGATGGAAAGAAATTACCATATATTATGAGTCTCTAAGGTAATTATAATTTATGGAGAAGTCCCCAGGGCTAAAGTATTTGCCTAAGAATCCCTAGCCTACCTATAAATATGCTTATGACTCCACCAGTCTGGCATCCTACGATAGACACAGGCTAGAAGACTCCTTAGGTTGTTTCTCAAGGTTCTTCCAAGGAATTCCCCACATTACTTGAACAAACATGGCTGAAGGTACGTTCCTATTAATATTCCGCTGCATTGGCTCTGTGTTTGTATTCGAATTTTAACATGTGGTATCAGAGCCTGTCTTTAGCCGGTTGTTCAGTATTTTGAAACGACTCATATTTGATTTGGAGTTGTGATCCAAAACCATATAATGAAAAGGAATTGATAAACTCATTAACAAGAAGCTTCGCCATTGCCCTTATGTTCCGTTAAGACTTTTGTATTAATTTTTTTTTTGACCTTTATATTGATACTAACGTGTCTTGGACGATTTGAATGTGTTTGTTTGAATTCTATGAAACACTTGGTCGAATATGAAGTACAACCTACTGTGTCAGTTCTGGATGTCGAATTGTTCAATGTATTTGATGTGATTCTAGAATAGCTTTAGACAATCTATCTTTGGTAATAGATTTTGTTAGTTTATGGTTCCAAAATATTCTTCATGTTATTCAGCAGTTAATTGGCAATAAATGGGTCTTCTAGAAAAATTAATTGTCAAGAGATGTTTAAGTTGATTAATATAGTTCAAGACTTCGTGAAATAATAGTACAGTTGATGTCTTTTCTCTCCCTAAAGCTTTTATAAAGTAATTATCTTCATCTGGTATCATCTTCGTTCATAAGACCATCTTTGTATATGCAATTGTGATCTACAATTGAATTATGATTAAAAGCTACTGTATTGCAAGAAATTGCAACTACTTGTATTACTTCCGTTGAAATTGTTCTTATAATATCTAGATTTAATTATAAAAGTTAATTTTTTTTATGGGCTATAGAAGATTGGTGCCCACTTAATCAGTGTGCCTGTTTTGATTTGAAATCAATCAATATTCTATATTTTTTTTGATTGTTTGAACAAATTATTGTAAGATGTCATTAGGAGTTTTCTTTTGTATTATGTATTTAGGAGTAGCCACAATATCTTGAGTACTTGTAAAAGAAATTAAGTTGTTTAATCACATAAAGTTTAGATTAAAATTAATATTATAATGACATCTATTTTATCCGATTATCTTATTAAAATAGTAAATCCGGCCCTACAGGGAGGTAACTATTTTGGTGAGATTAATTGGAATGCGATAGTAAACCTTTAAGTTAAAATTATCTTATGCCCACAGGTACGGATAAATTTTTATGTATTTCGGTTTACTAGTCTAATAAAGTTAGTAAATTATATGCATGAGTTGCAAACTCTACCCACAGGAAGGTGTAGAATTTACTATGAATCGGTATTTTACGCGATTCACCTTTGATGGATTGTACTTCATAGCTTATGTATGTTTATCCATATTTTGCAGTCTTTACCGCTTTTCCTACCGCTATTTTTAATGAGAATGCTTGAATTCCAATGCTTTCTGGTGACAATTATGCTGAATGGAAGGAGAAAGTCCTTCTCACTTTAGGGTGCTCGGATTTGGACCTGGCACTCCGTATGGATGAACCACCTATCCCCATGGAATCAAGTACGCCAGCTGCTAAGACTAATTATGAGTGGTGGGAGCGATCTAATCATTTAAGTTTAATGCTCATAAAAGCTCACATAAGCCAAAGCATTAGGTATTCCCTCTCTAATAGCGATAAGGTTAAAGCTTACATGAAGGCAATTGACGAACAATTCGTAAACTCTGACAAGGCATTGGCCAGCACCCTTATGAAAAGTCTCTCAAGTATGACTTTCGACAAAAGTCGTACAGTGCGTGAGCGCATTATGGAGATGAGAGACATTGATGCTAAACTCAAGTACCTTGAGGTGGATATGTCTGAACCATTTCTTGTGCATTTCATTCTCAACTACCTTCCTGTGGAATATGGTCCGTTTAAGATTTCTTACAACACACATAAGGATAAATGGTCAATCAATGAACGTTTCACCATGTGTGTTCAAGAAGAAGAGAGGTTGAAGCATGAGATACCTGAAAGTGTTAATATGGTGACTCATAGTAAGATAAATGCAAAGAAGGGTAAAAGTGTTCCCATGAAGAAAAAAAGCAACTTTGACAAAGATGCTTGTCGTTTTTGTAAGAAGAAGGGACACTGGAAGAAGGATTGCCTGAAATACAAAAAATGGCTTGAGAAGAAAGGTAATCTTACCTTTGTATGTTATGAATCTAAGTTTACTGAAGTTTCTGCAAGGTGGATTGATTCTTGTGCTACAATTCACATTTCCAAAATCATGCAAGGCTTTCTAACTCAGATGAAGTCGATAGGATGTGAACAATACGTCTATTCTGGCAATTGGACATGTTCACGTGTGGAAGGCGTGGGAACTTATAGACTCGTTTTGAAGGATGGTTTTCACTTAGATTTAGAATATACTTTTTATGTTCCAGAATATTCTAGAAATTTAATTTCTCTTTCAAGACTATCGATTAGTGGATATGATTTGAATTTTCATTATCCTTCTGTGAAATTTTTGAAAGATAATAAAGTTGTTGGTTTTGGAAATTTGAATGAAAATTTATATAAACTTGAGCTAGACCCCACATTTTAATGCAATATTTTAACTTTGCATGATAAAGAATTGACACTAAGCAATGTATTATCAATAAGAACTCATCTAGTCTTTGGCACAAGAGATTGGGACACATCTATATTGATAGAGTCAAAACGTTTATTAATGATGGAGTTCTAAAAGCTCTTGACTTTTTTGACTTTGGAACTTGTGTGGACTGCATAAAAGGTAAGCAGACCAACAAATTAACTAAAGGTGCAAAAGGAGTTCTCAGTTACTTGAGATCATACATACAAACATATGTGGACCTTTTCCTACCCCTTGCTTGAATGGTGAGAGATATTTTATCTAGTTTATTGATGACTATTCAAGATATATGTATCTCTATTTTCTACTTAATAAATCAGAAGCAGTTGATGCTTTTAAAGTTTATAAAATAGAAGTAGAGAAACAAACTGGTGCTCAGATCAAAATTGTAAGATCTGATGGGGTGGAGATTATTACGTTAGGTACACAGATAAGGGATAAGATAAGGATCCATTTTCTGAGTTCCTTAAAACTGAAGGTATAATTGCTCAATATACCATGCCAAGAACACCACAACAAAATGGTGTGGCAGAAAGAAGGAGTCAGCCATTAATGGACATGGTAAGAAGCATGATTAGCATATCAAGTTTACCTTTATCCTTATGAAGTGAAGCCTTAAAAACCACTGTGTATATTTTAAATAAAGTTCCATCCAAGGCTGTCCCCAAGACACCTTTTGAGTTATGGAAAGGATGGAAACCTAGTTTAAACCATTTACACGTTTGGGGATGTCCAACTGAAGTAAGAGTTTATAACCCACAACTAAAGAAGTTGGATGAAAGAACAATAAGCGATCATTTTATAGGCTATACGGTTAACTCTAAGGGATTTAGGTTTTATTGTCTTCTCATTCTCCTGAAATTATTGAAGCTAGAAACACTAAATTTCTTAAGGAGCATGAAGAGAGTAGGAGTGGTTTGACTCAAAGATAAGGGAACCACCTGTGGTACCTTTATATATTGGGAACTTGAATGTTGCGCAAAAAAATTCTCATGAATTATCTGAACAACAACAAGTTCAAGAGCCACCACCACTTGGGGGGACACATGAGGATCAACCCGCATTACCTGAACCCACTGAAGAAGTATCTGAACCATTGGGAGTGAGAAAGTCCTTAAGAATTCGAAAATTAGCAATTTATAGCTACTATGTTGTATATCTCCAAGAGTCTGATTATGATATTGGACTAAAAGATGATCCATTCTCATTTTCACAAGCCATGTGTGGAGAAAACTCCATACTTTGGTGTGATGCCATGAAAGACGAGTTAGAATCTATGGCTAAAAATAAAGTCTGGGATCTCGTCGAATTACCAAAGGGATCCTCTCCCATAGGTTACAAGTGGGTCTTTAAAACTAAAAGAGACTCATCTGGTAATATTGAATGATATAAAGCCAGACTTGTAGGCAAGGGTTTTACTCGAAAAAGAAGGCATTTATTACCATGAAACCTTCTCTTCAGTATCAAAGAAGGATTCATTAAGAATAATCATGGCATTAGTAGCTCATTTTGATTTAGAGTTACATCAAATGGATGTGAAAAACAGTTTTCATGAATGAAGATCTTGAAGAAGAGGTATACATGGGTTAGCCTGAAGGATTTTATGATAAAGACAAAAGTCACCTTGTTTGCAAGTTGAATAAATCCATTTATGGGCTAAAATAGGCTTCCCGCCAATGGTATATTAAATTTCATAATGTTGTTTCTTCATTTCAATTAGCCTCCAAGGTTGAGCAGTCTCAATTTCACTACAGGATTTGCGAATGAATGCTGGGCTGGGAAAACTCTTTTAGAGCCTGGTACCAGCCAAGCCCCCTCGACTCGACAACAAGAGTCGGTTATGGAATAGCCTTTTAGTCGTCTTTCTCGTTCTTAAGGACTTTCTGGCCCTCCAAACTAAAAGAGTGATTGAGTCCGACTCAAGCAAGTGAGTGGAAGGCATGGCAAGAGAGTGAGTTCGACTCGTAAATGACCAGCAAGTGAAAGACCAATACTTTTGAGCCAATACTGTTGCAAGATTGGGTCCTGCTGCTTTCTCAATCAACTAACCGAACTCTTGAAGACAAGGAAAGGGAATGATTCATAAAGGAGTCCGGCACCGACCCGGATAGATGATCCTATCCTAAAGGAGAAGGAGGAGGAGTAGGAGCTAGATTTAGGGGCGAAATCAAATGATTACGAGATAAACAATTAATGAGGCTCAGGTGCGGAGCCTTCCACTGTGGACCGAGACTACGCAAAGGTAGAACACCATGGCCTATTCCCTTTGGCTATATAATCGTGCGGTTTCTGGGAATTTAAAACCCGATTTCCTCTATAAATTCTCTACGGAGAACATCATTGATCAGTGTATATACCTTAAGATAAGTGAGAGCAAATATATTTTTCTAGTCCTATATGTGGATGATATTTTGTTTGCAAGTAGTGACTTGAGATTATTGCACGAGGCTAAACAATTCCTTATCCAGAATTTTAAGATGAAGGATATGGATGAAGCCTTTTATGTCATTGGCATAGAGATTCACAGTGACATATCCCAAAGATTACTTGGATTGTCTCAAAAGGCCTACATTGAAAGAATTCTTGAAAGATTCGGGATGAAGAACTATTCACCAATAGCACCACCCATTATTAAATGTGACAAATTCTCATTGAATCAATGTCCACAAAATGCATTGGAAAAGGAGCAAATGAAAGACATTTTGTATGCTTTGCTTGTTGGGAGCCTTATGTATGCAAAAGTCTGTACTAAACTTGATATTGCTTTTGTTGTTGGAATGCTTGGCAGATATCAAAGTAACCCTGGTCTTGACCATTGGAAAGCTGGTAAAAGGGTCTTGAGATATTTGCAAGGAATCAAGGAGTTTAAGCTCACATACAAATATTCTGACCAATTGGAGGTGATTGGATATTCACACTCTGATCTGGGTGGATGCAAAGACACTGTAAATCTACTTCAGGATACATTTTCCTTCTTGCTGGAGGTGATATGTCTTGAAGAAGTGTCAAGCAGACCATTGTTGCAACATCCATGATGGAAGCTGAATTTGTAACATGCTATAAAGCTACATCACAGGCGTTATGGTTGAAAAACTTTATTTCCGGTCTTAGGATTGTCTATTCCATTTCAAGGCCATTGAGAATTTTTGTGACAATTCAGCTGCAATTTTCTTTTCTAAGAATAATAAGTGGCAGTCGAAGCAAGCACGTCGACATAAAGTACTTGATGGTTGGAGACTATGCGAAGAAGCAAGATGTGGATTTTGAGCATGTTAGTACCACATTGATGATTGCTGATCCTATGACTAAAGGTCTGCCGGCTAATATTTTCAAGGATCATGTAACCCATATGGGGCTTAGTAGCTCAACTTAGTCTTGCTTTGCTCTCTAACAGTTTGTCTAGACATTATGATTTTTTTGATATACATGAAAGTGCCACTTTTGGATTTTCATATATTATTTGTGATCATTGGATCAATAAAGTTGGACTCTAAATGACTTATATTAAGTTCATTCATAAAATTGTTAGACACTTTATTAGAATATATTATGCACTGTAATACATGGAAGGAAGTGTTTGTTTAAAAGCATGACCGCCATGATTCGTGTAATAATATATTCTAGTTAAAGTGATTGTTGTGTAACTTTTAATTGAGTGATAAAGTTTATGGTCATATTATATGTTTATCTCTCATAAAGGATTATCTGATTTTAATATATGGACCAAGTGGGAAAATATTATAAATTACCATCTCTTCTAGAGACTTCGAGTGTGGCCCTCATATAAGGTAATAAATTATTTACATTGTCTCCTAAAGGAAATAATATATCATATAATATTCTGTAGTTATGCATATATGGTAGTTTTTTTGATGGATTGTCACGACCCAATTTAGGATTGTGACCGGCGCTTAGGAGCAAGTGCTCCCAAGTAAGCCTCATCAGAAATTTTACAGAAAATCGGTCAGAGTTTCCCTTATTTTTGGACCATCCCAAAAACTTTTCCTGTCTCAAATCAACAACCAAACATCTTAATATCATACCAAACAATTGACAACCTGTCAATTAACCAACACAAGTCTCCACCATGACTAAACCACCAACTAACAACCAGAAATACTAATTATCTCCAACTTTAATACTAAAGAACGATACTCAACATAAGACTAATAGCAAATAATACTCATGACACTAAAAGAATGACTATGGAGCGACTCTAAGAATTTAAAGAAAAGACCATAACAATTGATAAAAATCTCTGCCCACGCGAACAAGTGCGAGGCTCACCAAGAATTCTCAACTTGTGCGCTCTAATTAACGAACTCCTCGCCTGCGTCAACTGTTGTGTCTGTAAAAAAAATTAGCGGGGAATGAGTCGCTAGCTCAGTGAGTAATAACACTTAACCACAACCGTTTTTATTTGGGGACAAGTCAGAAAACATGCTTGCATAATAATCACAAAATAAAATGCCCTTTCTAAAACGGTAATCATAATAATCAATCTTATCAAGTGTTTCCTGTAACAAAATCAATTTAACAATTCAGTAATAAACTCGGAAAATACTGTGTCATAGCAAGTATTTATATTTGGCAGATTTCAGAAGAAAAAAAAAGGGATCATGTAATCTGTATCACTGTGTGGACCCCCTTCATAAAAGGAGTCAAGTATAACTGTAAGTCCCTACTCGAGGGAAAACTGTAACTGTATGCTAGTTCTACCTTCCCACTAGCGAGGGCTATAACGGTAATCGGTAATCGGTAATCTGTAAATACAAGGTGCACCAGGTCTAACGAACCCGCCGTCAGCTACGGGATCCTTCAAAGTCTCCTCATATCAGTGTTCAGAAAAGCGCCCGCTTCTTCGCTTTAAGCGAGAAGCGAAGCGGAGCGGGTGGTTGGGCGCTACTCCAGTTAAAAGCGGGTCTGGTAGAGAAAAGCGACCGCTTCTGCCAAAAAAGCGAGAAGCGGTGAAGCGGTAGGAAGCGGCAGAAGCGAGCGCTTCTGAAAATAAAAGCCCAACCGGGTCTTTTTCAATTAAAAGACCAAAATGGTGTGAGTCTTCTGTTTTAGTCATTCTTCAGCAGCAAATAGGGTTGTAAACCAGCCTCTTCTTCCTAAAAAAACCAGCGATTTCTTCCTCACATGAAGCAATGATTTGTTCAAGCAAAGTAGGGTTCTTCTTCTTCTTCTTCAACATTACAATAAGTCAACAACTTCTTTCAAGTTTCAACAGGTATGTTTTTATTTTCATTCTTCTTCTTCTTCTTTTTCTTTTTCTTTTTCTTTCTAAACATCCAAAAAAGCGCCGAAATGCTGGCGAAATTTTTTCAGAAAAATTCTGCCCGATTTCGTGCCCAAATTCTGCTCAGTTTCTGCTCAATTTCTGCCCAGTTTATGCCCAATTTCTGCCCAATTATATATATTTTATTCTTAGTTCTTATTGTCTTTCTTATGTGTTACGTAGTTGTTATTTTTATGGCGCCAAAAGACGATAGGAAAGAACCGGCTTGGGCTTACTCTGAAAGAGTTAACGAGACCAACAAGATGGCCATTAGTTGTCTTTTTTGTGATAAGATTACAAATGGAGGAATCTATCGTCAAAAATCGCATCTAAAATTACATGTGTTGTCTATGAAGTATTTATTTTAATTTTTTTTAAAAAAAATCCGCTTCACTTCAAAAAAACGAGCCCTTCGCTTCTCGCTTCTCGCTTTTCGTAAAATGGGGGTTGTCGCTTTTCCTCGCTTCACGCTATTTTTAACACTGCCTCCCATTTATACTCTTTCTTGTAAATAGTAAATACTCGTACAAAAGCATTTTCAAAATAATAAAGGGCATATCATTCCTTATCAAATCTTGTAATTTTATTTCGGTAACAGTAATCATGTCTCAAGTAAAGGTAAAACATATCTAGTGGCAGTGAAAATATTTTGATTAATCGGTAAACATCTCAAGTAAACTGTTCGGTATCATATCAAGTAAAGGACTTGTCCCACATGCAATTTCAAAGCATCGGTAATACATTTATTTTCAAAAATCATATAAAAACCATGCAGGTTATGAAAATACAAATTGCGGTAAGGTTACTACTCACAGTACTCGTGCCGAAATACTAATGCTTCACCTTGTGCGATTCGTACAAATTCCTCCAATCAATCTATAATTATATAATATCGATCCCATGTTAATTTTCTCATTTAGGCTTAATCCATCACTAATGTAGAATACCCAAATTCTACGAATTTTATATTTCATCATCAGTTCGTCGAATGTACTTTAATGACTTAATCCACCTAACCTCATTATTCTACTCACTGTCAATCATCTCCTTATTACAATTTATTGGCTAATCATTAGTATCCAAATTTAAAACCAGCAACAGTAGAGACAACGTGAATTTCTGATGCATTCTTAAGTCCCCAAAACATAAATCATTATTACACAATCATATGCCTTCCTCCTTATTACCCAATCATTAGGTGACCATTATATCTTAAATTAAAGAGATAAAATTATAGTAGCAGAAACTTTATTCCAAAACAGACTACTCCAACCTTGGAATTTCATATAATTTTTGTTAAACTATTAACTAATTAGTTATTATAATAATTTGTAACTTATTATTATTATTATTTTTTGCCCCCCAATCATTACCTAATAATTGTAATACATGAATAATAATCACCATCCCAATTACATATACAAAATCAGGTAAAGTGAATTTCCAATTTAAGTTGGCAGTGGCTTTTCGTTCAACTGCTGAAAGTTGAGACTAAGCACTTTTAAAATTTCAAATTCCCAATCAGTGAAATCCCTACCCTCTAACTATAAAAGACCACTTGCTCTAACTTAAATTCACATACAAACGAAAGGATAATGATATTAATATACCTGATTGCTTTGATTTCTCTACCAAAGTTCCCGCACAGTGCCAATTTTTTCAAACTAAATAAACTGATATCTTTTCTGGGGTAGTGCCAACGTCTGCTCACCCTCCTTGTAACATTTCCTATCTTGAAAGAAAACAGTTAATTCTTTTTCTTATCTAATCCCTAGGTCAAATCTGATAGTTACGTAAATGGGCTTGGCCCAATTCTTTTTTTTCCGTTTAATAACCTTAAATGGAGTTACGAATTTAGCCACTGGTCACTTATTATATACGCTATCTGATGTATTATTATTATTATCATTATTTTTTTTATGACTAATAGACCCTTATTAAACTATGGGGTATTACATCCTCCCCTCCTTATGAAATTCGGTCCCCGAATTTAACTCAAGTACGTACCTGTAGACTGAAACCAATGGGGATACTTCGCTTGCATATCATTTTCTACTTCCCAAGTAGCTTCTTCAACCGTATGATTTCGCCATAAGACCTTTACTAACTTAATTTCTTTTGACCGTAGCTTTCTTACTTGCCTATCAACAATAACCATTGGCTCCTCCTC
>MU684043.1:3734-48483 GCA_026770625.1 Nicotiana glauca
TTCCTGGGTTGATTGAATCTGAGCCGTTGGTACATTTAATCCAACGGTCTCAGATCAATCAGAGCTTTTAAATATATAAACAATACGATACATACATAATTATACACACCCTCGTCTCAAATGAGAAACCCTAGCCGCCCTATCATTCTCTCCACTATCGCCGGAACCCTACCGGCGATGGTTCACCACCCCCATTAATCAGTTCATCCTTAACACCCTATGACCTCCTCCTTCTCCTCTATCACCCTATCATATCAGATCCCCTAGAAAACCCCTAGAAAACATCGAATAATCCAAAAGATGTCGCCAGAACCCTATTCCGGCGACCACTACTTATGAACCAGGGTTTGTCGTTAACACCATATGACCGTCTCATCGTCCTCTTCAACCCCCACTAGGTAGTTTTCCTCGAATAAGCCCCAAACCCTTCGAATATTAAAAAATATGTCGCCAGAACTTCACTCCAGCGGACACTCTTAAGTCCAAAAACCATCCCGTCAAACTCCTAGCCCTATTCCTGAGAGTCTTGCTTACAAAAGACTGGAAGAGTTTGTTCGAAGGTCCAAAAAGCCAAGAAAAATGGCTCATGGACTTCTAACGCCGGAGAATCAAGAACAAGATAAGAAAAATGAAGAAAAAAAATAAAAGATAGAAAGAAAGAAAAAAGAAAGACACACGAGAAAGCTAAGTAGCCCTAACCCTAATTTTTCTACTTGCACGTCCGTTTCTTGACTTCTTCGACTTCTTCTGTTTCTGTGCCTTCCTGGGTATAATATGAGTCTATTACATGCTCAAGTCCTCTTTTGTTTGTGCTTAATCATGAAAATCTTGACTGTGACTATGTAATTTCCTGATCTTGTACTTTGGAATCGCGTGCTTATATTTTTTTTTTATGATAAAGTCTTTAGTTAAATCGCCCGCTTTGTAGCCACACTTAGGGTTCTTACTTGATAGGTCGAAATTAATGATTAAGTGTTCTGTTGATTGGATTCAACCTATTATCAATTTGTTCCTCTGAATCTTGTTAATTGAGTTTTTAATCTTAATGTGGCTATATCTGTAAGACTGTCTAATGTTGGCTATCTTTGCAATGCAATTTTGACTTTGGCTTTTCTGAACTTTTGATTAAATAAAAGGGTTAATTGGGTAATTAGTCTTAATTTGGCTATGTCTGTAAGATCGTCTAATGTTGGCTATTTCTGCAACTTAGACTTGTGATTGAATAAGAGGTTTAATTGGTTACTTAGTTTCAAATTGACTGTATTCGTAAGACTGTCTAGTATTGGCTATGTGTGTAATTCAATTTTAACTTTGACCTTTAAGGGTCCGATTAATTAAAAGGTCATTTGGGTAAATAAAAGGAAAACACAGGGGTTAAAGGGGAAGGGATAAAATGGTATTTTGTAATTAAACTAAAGGGGTAAGGGTATAAAAGGGGTAAGAGTTCCAAACTATCTCAAATACAAGTACAAAGTCATGCTAGACTCCGGTGTATAGATACTCGTCACCACGCCTATACACCGCACTCGACCGTTTAGTAAAGAGCAATTTGTAATACTCTAATCCTATTCCCTCAAGCCAAAGTTAGATCAAACACTTACCTCGGTCCAGAAATAGCAATCAAACCTCTAACACCGCCTTTCCTCTAGAATCCAATTCCAAAACAACAATATCTAGCCATAATTCGATTCAATAGTATCAATAAGAGCTTAAAAACAAAATCCCATAGTCTAGAAATAGAATTCCCATCGTTCTTCCAAAAATAGCAAAATCCGACACCGGGCCCACATGCTCCAAACTCGATGTTCGGACCAAATTCCAATCACCCATAACCCCACGAGTTCCAATATATAATTTGTTCTTAAATTAGACCCCAAAACAAGGTCTAAATCACAAATTCTTTGAAAACCCTAACTATACCCAATTCTCTAATTTTCCACCTATTTTCACATGTTTAGGCCTAAGAACTTGATTGATGTTGATGAAAAATGAAGGAGACGAGTTAAAAAATACTTACCCAAGAAAATTTGGTGAAGAAATGCTCCAAAGATCGCCCCAAAGCTGTGGATAAGAGAGAGTTTGAGAAATGGGATGAAAATCCCGTTTCTGTTCTGTTTTTGGGACTTAAATCACTGGGCAGAAAAATTTCCCTACGCGATCGCGTAAACTGGGTTGCGATAGCGGAGAAGGAAACCTGGAATCTATGCGATCGCGTGAAGGTTTCTGCGATCGCGTAGAGGAAAATCGTTAAGGGGTCAATTTGGTCTATGCGATCGCGTGGACTGGTACACGAACGCGGAGAAGGGGGAGCTGGAAGCTACGCAATCACGTGAGAGGCGATGCGATCGCGTAGAGGAACGTGCCAAGGAAGTGCAATCGCGTGGACAAGGCCGCGATCGCGTAGAACAAAACGTCTGTGCAAAAATTGCAGAAAATCTGCTAATTTTTCCCAAGTCCAAAACACCCCGAACCACCTCCGAAACTCACTCGAGCCCTCGGGGCTCCAAACCAAATATGCACACTGACTCAAATACATCATACGAACTTGCTCGAGCGATCAAATCGCCAAAATAACATCAAAATCAAGGAATCAAACCCCAAAACTCATGATTTTCATTTCAATGTTCATAACTTCCAACTTTAGATATTTAGGTCCGAAACACGTCAAACGACGTCCGATTTCGACCAAATTTTACAGAAAGCGCTTAATGCATATTTAAGACCTGTATTGGGCGTCAGAACCAAAATACGAGCCCGATACCTATATTTTCTATCTCATTTTCATTTCTATTTTTCCTTAATAATTTCAGAAAATAATTTAACAGAAAAATTCTTTTAGCGGGGTTCAGGCCTTTGATTTCGACTCCGGGCACATGCCCGAGTCCCATATTTTTCTACGGACCTCCCGGGACCATCACATCACGGGTCCGGGTCGTTTATCCAAAATGTTGACCAAAGTCAACTATATCAATATTAATATCATAATTCTTCAAATCTTTCACAGGATTCACATATTTTAACATAAAAACTTTCCGGCTTTGCGCCCGAACTGCGCACATAAATCGAGGCAACTAAAAATGAGGTTTTCAATGCCTCGGAAGCGCGGAAAAGGGAAAAATACGGTGATGACGCAAATGCGAGCTTCGAGTCACAATTGCGAGGTATGGGAAATTTCGCACAGGCCGCAAATGCGAGGATATTGCTCGCAAATGCGAGAGGCCATTGATCGCAAATGCGAAACCCGGCATCCAGACCTGAGTTCGCAAATGTGAACAGAAATGTTGCAATTCCCAAGCCTGCATTGTTCGCAATTGCGAACCCAACTTCGCATTTCCCATATCCGCAGCCCAGCAAATTTTATACTTAGCCGAATTTTCATCACTTTTCACCATTCTTTCAAAACACAAACTCCATAGGCGATTTTCCAAGAAATCCATATTCTCCAAATCATTTGTAAGTCAACTTTTACTTAATTTCTTCAATCTTTAACATCATTAAACATGTTTTCATCTTAAAATCAATGCATTTCATAGGAGAAAATGGGGATTTTGGGTAGAACTTAGGTTTTCTTTAAATTGGGGAGTTGGACCTCAATTTGAGGTACGATTTCAAAACAAAGCATAGATATGAACTCTTGGGGAAATAGGTAATCCAGTTTTGGTTTGAACCTCGGGTTTTGACCACGTGGGCCTGGGGGCATTTTGGGAATTTTTGAGCAAAACTTTGGGAAATTCATTTTCATGCATTCAAATTGATTCAATTAACATTTTTTGATACATTCAAGTAATTTGTGACTAGATTCGAGCGGTTTGGTAGTGAATTCAAGGGGTCAAGCTATACTAGAGGCTTGAGTTAAGTTTGGAGCATTCAAGGTAAGTGTTTGTTCTAACTTTGGCTTGAGGGAATAAGAGTAAGGTCTTATTTGCTAATTGTTAATTGTCGAGTACGGTGTATAGGCATGGTGACAAGTATCTATACATTGGTGTCAACCATGATCGTAAGTCCTAAATTGCTAAATTATCTAATTCTTAATTGTTGTTTATGAGGACTTGGTTGGAAATCTTTAATACTAAAGCAGTAATTGTTGAGACTGAGTATTGATTTAATTGTGTTAAGTAGAAATTGAATTATTTTGGTTATAGTTGGATCTCCCTTGCCGGGATAGTTTATTATATTATCTTGTTCCCTTGCCGGGATAGTTTATTATGACATCTTTCTCCCTTGCCGGGCAACTTATTGTATTGTCTTGATCCCTTGCTGGGAATTTACTATGTTACTTTAGTCCTTTGTCGGGATTTCTCTGTGATATTGTGTTGAAAGGAAATGGGAGCGAGTGGTACGCCTACCATGTGATATTATGAAATGGGATCGAGTTGTATGCCTACCACGTGATATTATGAAATGGGATCGAGTGGTACGCCTACCACATGATATTATGAAATGGGATCGAGTTGTACGCCTACCACGTGATATTATGAGAAATGGGATCGAGTTGCAAGCCTGCAATGAGAGGAAATTGAAACTAGTGAAAGTGGTTTGTTTTCCCTTATTCTGTGTTAGACGAAATCAGATGTAGTTTCTTTTTTTATTCCTGATATTCCATTTTATCTGCTACCCGATAAGCATGTTCCCCCTCCCAGCTTTAATTGTTTATTTTTCGCTATTATTTCATTGTATTTGTATATATATATATATATATATATATATATATATATATATATGCACAGGTTTGTCTAGAGTCTGGTCTTAGCCTCGTCACTACTTCGCCGGGGTTAGGCCAGGCACTTACCAGCACATGGGGTCGGTTGTGCTGATGCTACACTCTGTGCATCTTTTTGCACAAATCCAGGTGTTGGAGCAGCATTTGAGTAGCAGTAGCATTTTGGGAGCGAGTTTTTAGTCCAAGGACATTCGAGGTAGCCTTGCTGACGTCCGCAGGCCCGGAGTCCCAGTCTATTTTATTTAGTTTGTTATCATTTGTACTGAAGCAGACAGTTTTATGTTTCATTCAAACCCTGTATTTAGTATTCTCTAGACGTTCTTAAGTATTGTGGCACCAGTCTTGGGCAGAGGATTTTGTTAAACTTCCGCATTTCTTTGAGTTAATTATATTTGAGACTTCCGCTTTATCATATTATGTTTTGTTTTCATTAAATGGACGATAATTACTACAAGAAGTAAATTAAATTAATTTGCCTAGCTCCTATTAGTAGGCGCCATCACGACTCTCGAGGGTGGGAAATCCGGGTCGTGACAAGTTGGTATCAGAGCACTAGGTTACATAGGTCTCGCAACTCACGGACAAACTCGGTAGAGTCTGAGGGATCGGTACGGAGACGTCTGTATTTATCTCTAGAGGCTACAGAGTTAAGAAAAATTTTACTTTTGTTCTTTCTTGTCGTGCGATTCTATTTCTCAAATACTGCTAGTCTTTTTACTCTGTTCTTTCGCAGATGGTGAGAACACGTGCTTCCTCTTCTACCACGCAGCAGCCTGAGCCCCCAGCAGCAGCTCCTACGAGGGGTAGAAGGCGAGGCCGAGGTCGTGTCAGAGGCCGAGGCAGGGGCAGAGCTCAGCCCCGAGCAGCAACCCCAGAGGTGGAGCCTCAGGTTTATTATAATGAGGAGGTTCCAGCATCAGCAGCTCCGGTGGGCCCAGCTTAGGTCCTAGAGGGGTTCATAGCCACCCTAGTTCTTCAGGACGCTTTGGTCAGATTGGTAGGCTTTGTGGAGGGTGTCATTCGAGAGGGTTTGCTTCCAAGAGTTCAGCCAACGGTGTCAGATCAACTGGGTACAGTGGCTCAGGCCGGAAGTGAGATCACTTTTTAGGAGGTGGCCAATGTGGGCCGTAGAGTTGAGGTAGTCCTGCCACTGGGAGGTGGTCATAGGTCGGATAAGAGGCCCCAGCATGCAGGCAGATTCAATGGTACCTCATCTGGAGGCAGAGGCACTTATGGTAGAGGCCATCCTCCCAGGCCCTTTTAGTCATCTCCCCATGTCACTCATGGTACTTCAGGTGGTCATTCAGGTTGGCAGGGTCAGCCTCAGTTTGCTCAGCCGCAGTAGAAGAGGTCTTGCCATTTGTGTGGTGATCCGAGGCACATTGTTAGATTTTGCCCTCGAGCTTCGAGCAGCTCTCAGTATCAGAGTTCTCGTAATTGGATTCGGGCACTAGAGGTTCCTCAGCCTTCCCAGCCAGCCAGAGGTGGTGGTAGGGGTGTTAGAGGTGGGGATAGAAGTCATAGAGGTGGAGTTCAGGCCATCAGAGGTAGAGGCCAGCCAGCAGCCAGGCCAGAGGCTGAGTCTTCATATGCAGACATTACGCGTACCATTCTGATTTTTATTAGAGATGCTTCAGTGCTATTTGACCTTGGGTCTACGTAGTCGTATGTGTCGTCCTATTTTGCACCATACTTGGTCATGCCTAGTGATGCTTTGAGTAGTCCTGTCTATGTATCTACACCGGTGGGTGATTCAATAGTGGTCGACTGAGTAAGTTGTTCCTATGTAGTAGTGTTTGAGGGTCTTGAGACCCGTGTTGATTTGTTTCTCTTAGACATGGTGGATTTTGACGTTATATTAGGGATGGATTAGTTGTCCCCATATCATGCTATCTTAGATTGTCACGCTAAGACCGTGACCTTGGCTTTTCCAGATTTTCCCCATTTGGAGTGAAGAGGGACCCCGAAGCATACCACCCATAGAGTTATTTCATATGTGAAGGCTCGGCGCATGATCGAGAAGGGGTGTTTAGCTTATTTGGCATATGTTCGCGACTCTAGCGCAGAGGTCCCTTCTATTGATTCTGTTCCTATTGTTCGAGAGTTCCTCGAGGTTTTCCCTTCAGACCTGCCGGGTATGCCGCCTGACAAGGATATTGATTTTTGTATTGATTTGGCTCCGGGCACGCAGCCCATTTCTATCCCATCGTATCGCATGGCCCCGCTAGAGTTGAAAGAGTTAAAGGATATGTTGCAGGATTTGTTCGAGAAGGGTTTTATTAGACCCATCATCTCGCCTTGGGGTACGCCGGTGTTATTTGTGAAGAAAAAGGATGGTTCGATGAGGATGTGCATTGATTACCGGCAATTGAACAAAGTGACGATAAAGAACAAGTATTCACTGCCAAGGATTGACGATTTGTTTGACCAACTTCAGGGTGCAAGGGTGTTTTCAAATATAGACTTGAGATTTGGCTACCATCAGTTGAGGATTAGGGCATCCGATGTCCCTAAGAAAGCATTCCGCACTCGGTACGGGCATTGTGGGTTCCTGGTCATGTCATTTGGGTTGACCAATCCCCCAGCAATATTTATGGAGTTGATGAACCGAGTGTTCAGGCCTTATTTGGACTTGTTCGTGATAGTCTTTATTGATGATATTCTGGTATACTCTCGAAGCCAGGAGGAGCACGAGCAGCATCTCAGGGTGGTTCTTCAAACTCTGAGGGATAGTCAGTTATATGCTAAGTTCTTGAAGTATGAGTTCTGGTTGAGTTTGGTTGCATTTCTAGGTCACGTTATAGCAGAGGGTATTCAAGTGGGCCCGAAGAAGATTGAGGCAGTCAAGAACTAGCCTCGACCAGCATCAGCTATAGAGATTCGGAGTTTCTTGGGGTTAGCAGGCTATTACCGATGGCTCGTGGAGGAGTTTCCATTTTTTGCAGCCCCGATGACCAGATTGACCTAGAAGGGTGCCTAGTTCAGGTGGTCAGATGAGTGTGAGGCGAGCTTTTAGAAGCTCAAGATAGCTCTGACTACGACACCGGTATTGGTTTTGTCCACAGGTTCAGGGCCTTATACAGTCTATTGTGATGCTTCCCGTATTGGGCTTGGTACAGTATTGATGCAGGATAGAAGAGTCATTGCCTATGCTTTGAGGCAGTTGAAGATCATGAGAAGAATTATCTGGTTCATGATCTAGAGTTAGAAGCCATTGTTCATGCTTTGAAGATTTGGAGGCACTATCTATATGGTGTGATGTGTGAGGTGTACACTGACCACAAGAGTCTTCAGTATATGTTCAAGCAGAAGGAGTTGAATTTGAGGCAGAGAAGGTGGTTGGAATTGTTGAAAGACTATGATGTTACTATCTTGTACCACCCGGGGAAGGCTAATGTGGTGGCCGATGCATTGAGTAAGAAGTTCGCCAGCATGGGTAGTCTTGCTTATATTCCGGTCCGCCAGATACCGCTTACTTTGGATGTTCAGGCCTTGGCCAATCGATTGGTGAGATTAGATATTTCTGAGCCTAGCCGATTGTTAGCTTGCACGGTCACTCGTTCTTCATTATTGAAGGGTATCCGTAATCGGCAGTTCAATGATCCCCATTTGTGTGTCCTGAGAGACACTGTGTAGCGTGGAGGTTCCACGAAGGTGACCTTAGATGAAGAAGGTGTTTTGAGATTGTAGGGGCGAGTTTGTGTGCCCAATATTGATGGGATTCGAGAGTTGATCTTAACGGAGGCCCATAGTTCTCGGTATTCTATTTACCCGGGCGTCGCGAAGATGTATCAAGATATGAGGTAGCACTATTGGTGGCATAGAATGAAGAAGGATATAGTTGCATATGTGGCTCGATGTTTGAACTGTCAGTAGGTTAAGTATGACCATCAGAGGCCTGGTGGTTTATTTCAGAGGATAGAGCTTCTTGAGTGGAAGTGGGAGAGGATTACTATGGATTTTGTTACTGGTCTCCCATTGACCCGGAAGAAGTTTGATGCAATTTGGGTCATTGTTGATAGGCTGACCAAGTCAGCGCATTTCATTCCTGTGGCAGTCTCCTATTCATCTGAGAGGATGGCTGAGATTTATATCCAGGAGATTGTTCGCCTTCATGGTGTGCTGGTATTTATCATATTGGATCGGGGTACACAGTTTACCTTACGCTTCTGGAGATCAGTCCAGCGAGAGTTGGGCACACGGGTCGAGTTGTGCACAACATTTCACCCCAGACAGACGGACAGTCCGAGCGGACTATTTAGATTTTGGAGGATATGCTTCGAGCTTGTGTTATTGACTTTGGAGGCTCGTGGGATCAGTTCTTGCCTTTAGCGGAGTTTGCCTAGAACAATAGTTACCAGTCGAGCATTCAGATGGCTCCTTTTGAGGCGTTGTATGGTAGGCGATGTCGATCTCCGGTTGGATGGTTTGAGTAGGGAGAGGCTCGGTTATTGGGTACCGATTTAGTTCAATAGGCCTTGGATAAGGTCAAGATCATTCAGGATAGGCTTCGGACAACTCAGTCCAGGCAGAAGAGTTATGCAGACCGCAAGGTTTGAGATGTGGCTTTCATGGTTGGTGATCGGGTATTGCTCCCTGTGTCGCCTATGAAGGGCGTGATGAGATTTGGGAAGAAGGAAAGCTTAGCCCTAGGTTCATTGGTCCATTTGAGATTCTTGATCGTGTGGGAGAGGTGGCTTATAGACTTGCATTGCTGCCTAGCTTATCAGCCGTGCATCCAGTTTTTCATGTATCCATGCTTCGGAGGTATCACGGCGATCCAACCCACGTGTTAGATTTCAGCACCGTCCAATTGGACAAGGGTCTGTCTTATGAGGAGGAGCCGGTAGCTATTCTAGACCGGCATGTTCGACAGTTGAGGTCGAAGAGTTTTCCTTCAGTACATGTTCAGTGGAGGGGTCAGCCCCCTGAGGCATCAACCTAGGAGTCCGAGTTCGATATGTGGAGCCGTTATCCTCATCTATTTCCCGACTCTGGTACTTTTTTCTTTTGTCCGTTCCAGGATGAACGGTTGTTTTAGAGGTGGAGAATGTGACAACCCAAAGGGTCATCACCTATTTTCTCATTCATTCCGTGCTTCCAAGGACTTGAAAACCTCATCTGTAGTCACCTCGATTTGCGTGCACAGTCCAGGCGCGTAGCCAAAAAGCTTAAATATGAATTATGTGTGAAAAATAATGAACTTTGATATTAATATAAATAATATTGACTTTGGTAATCATTTTGGTTAAATGGACCTAGACCCACGATTTGACGGTCCCGGAGGGTCCGTAGGAAAATATGGGACTTTAGCGTATGCCCGGAATCGAATTTCGAAGTCTAGAGTCCGAGAAATGAATTTTTCTGTGAAATAGTTTTGCTGAATTTATTAAGGAAACTGGAAATAAAATTTGATTAAAAGACTGTGGTATCGGACTCGTATTATTGTTTCGACGTCCGGTACAAGTCTTATATATGGTTTAAGCGCTTTTTGTAAAGTTTGGTTGAAAACGGACGTCGTTTGACGTGTTTCGGACTTGAAATAGAAATTTGATGTTTTATGAGAACTTGGAAGAAATTACGAATTTTGAGGTTTAATTCGTTGTATATGATGTTATTTTGGTGATTTGATCGCACGAATAAGTCCATAGGATGTTTTTGAGGTTGTGTGCTTAATTGGTTTGGAGCCCCGAGGGCTTGGGTAAGTTTTGGATAGGCATCAGATTGCATTTATCATTTTTGAAAAATCTGGTATGTTGGCTTCTGTGGTTTTCACAAATGCGAAAGGGAGACTCGGAATTGCGAGCTCGCAAATGCGAGCTTCGAGTCGCAATTGCGAGGTCTGGGAAATTTCGCACAGGTCGCAAATGCGTGAGGCCACTGATCGCAAATGCGATCACATTTTTGCAAATGCAAAACCAGGCATCCAGACCTGATTTCGCAAATGCGAACAGAAATGTTGCAATTCCCAAGCCTGCATTGTTCGCAATTGCGAACCCAACTTCGCATTTCCCATATCCACAGCCCAGCAAATTTTATACTTAGCCGAATTTTCATCACTTTTCACCATTTTTTCAGAACACAAACTCCATAGGCGATTTTCTAAAAAATCCATCTTCTCCAAATTATTTGTATGTCAAATTTTACTTAATTTCTTCAATCTTTAACATCATTAAACATGTTTTCATCTTAAAATCAATGAATTTCATGGGTGAAAATGAGGATTTTGGGTAGAACTTAGGTTTTCTTCAAATTGGGGAGTTGGACCTCAATTTGAGGTCCGATTTCAAAATAAAGAATAGATATGAACTCGTGGGGGAATGGGTAACCGGGTTTTGGTTCGAACCTCGGGTTTTGACCACGTGGGCCCGGGGGCATTTTGGGAATTTTTGAGTAAAACTTTGGGAAATTCATTTTCATGCATTCAAATTGATTCACTTAGCATTTGTTGATACTTTCAAGTAATTTGTGACTAGATTCGAGCGGTTTGGTGGTGAATTTGAGAGGTAAAGCTATACTATAGGCTTGAGTTGAGTTTGGAGCATTCGAGGTAAGTGTTTGGTCTAACTTTGGCTTGAGGGAATATGAGTAGAGTCTTATTTGCTAATTGCTAATTGTCGAGTACGGTGTATAGGCATGGTGACGAGTATCTATACACTGGTGTTGAGCATGACCATAAGTCCTAAATTGCTAAATTATCGAATTCTTAATTGTTGTTTATGAGGACTTGGTTGGAAATCTTTAACACTAAACCAGTAATTGTTGAGACTGAGTATTGATTTAATTGTGTTAAGTAGAAATTGAATAAGTTTGGTTATAGCTGGATCTCCCTTGCCGGGATAGTTTATTATATTATTTTGTTCCCTCGCTTTATTATGACATCTTTCTCCCTTGCCTGGCAACTTATTGTATTGTCTTGATCCCTTGCCGAGAATTTACTATGTTACCTTACTCCCTTGTCGGGATTTCTCTGTGATATTGTGTTGAAAGGAAATGGGAGCGAGTGGTACGCCTACCACGTGATATTATGAAATGGGATCGAGTGGTACGCCTACCACGTGATATTATGAAATGGGATCGAGTGGTATGCCTACCACGTGATATTATGAAATGGGATCGAGTGGTACGCCTACCACGTGATATTGTGAAATGTGATCGAGTGGTACGCCTACCACGTGATATTATGAAATGGGATCGAGTGAGTACGCCTACCACATGATATTATAAAATAGGATCGAGTGGTACCCCTACCACGTGATAGTATGAGAAATAGGATCGAGTTGCACGCCTGCAATGAGAGGAATTGAAAATAGTGAAAGTGGTTTGTTTTCCCTTATTCTGTGTTAGAAGAAATCAGATGTAGTTTCTTTTGTTATTCCTGATATTCCGTTTTATTTGCTACCCCATAAGTATGTTCCCCCTCCCATCTTTAATTGTTTATTTTTCGCTACTATTTCGTTGTATTTGTGTGTGTATATATATCTGCACAAGTTTTTCTGGAGTATGGTCCTAGCCTCGTCACTACTTCGCCGGGGTTAGGCCAGGCACTTACCAACACATGGGGTCGGTTGTGCTGATGCTACACTCTGTGCATCTTTTTGCACAGATCCAGGTGTTGGAGCAGCATTTGAGTAGCAATAGCATTCTGGGAGCGAGCTTTCAGTCCAGGGACATTCGAGGTAGCCTTGCTGACGTCCGCAGGCCCGGAGTCCCATTCTATTTTATTCTGTTTGTTATCATTTGTACCAAAGCAGATAGTTTTATGTTTCATTCAAACTTTGTATTTAGTATTCTTTAGACGTTTGTAAGTATTGTGACACCAATCTTGGGTAGAGAATTTTGTTAAACTTCCGCATTTCTTTCAGTTAATTAATATTTGAGACTTTCGCTTTATCATATTATGTTTTGTTTTCATTAAATAGACGATAATTGCTAAAAGAAGTAAATTAAGTTGTCTTGCCTAGCTCCTTTTAGTAGGTGTCATCACGACTCCCGAGGGTAGAAAATCCGGGTCGTGACAAGTATATAGCTATACAACAATATTATACTATTATAGTTTATAATATAATGCAACGGTATATTGTAATAATTGAAGAAGAACATAGTTACCTAATAGTATACCGCTACTGTATACAATATACTATAGGAGTATATAGTTATACTGTAACAGTATACTATTATAGTGTACACTATATCTTTATAGTATACTGTAATAATATGCAATATACTATAACAATATGCTGTAATAGTATTATACTATAATAGTACATTTATTACCCGTATATTCACTTGCCTTTTCCCTTTTAAATTGCTTTAAGCTTTTACCCATCATGAGGGGCAAATTAAAAATGCAACAAATAAAATAAAAATTATAGTATTCTATATAATGTAACAATATACTCTTACAGTTAGATCATTTTTAAAAAAAATTGAAATATTTATTGACAACAGATTTTATTTGAGTTTAATAATTAAATTAATTTTTTTAACTCTTTTTGTACAATTGTATACCCTGTTGGTATAGCTATATACTATACTGGTATCATATGTTAAATAATATCTTTTGTTGTATTAACTACATTTAATTGGTAGGCAGTTTAATTTTTCTTTAGTATAGTATAAAAAAAGAATAATAAGAAAATAATGAGAACAGTAAATGAAGTTAGATTATGAAGAGAAAAAAATATAAAAAAAAGTTAAATGAAATTAGAAAAGGAAAAAAGAAAAAAATAAGAAGAAAACGAGAAAAAAGAAAGGAGAAAAGAAAAAAAAGAAAAAGAAAAAGAAAAAGAAAAGAAGCATCTAAATAAAAAACAATTGGAGAATAAAGAATTTTTTTTCCACAAAAGCTACTATGGGTGAAAAATATAATTAGTTTATGGGTAGAAAAATAAATGGGTAGACAAGGATAAATAGTTTTGTTTTTGTGGGTAACTGTGTCATTCTCCCTGTGACTTTTAAAAATAGGCAGATTTACAACTGGTCGTTCAAAAATAGCCCAATTTCAAAAGTAATCGAAATTTAGCCACTTTTTACGTAAATATAAATCTGAGCGAAAACACTGTTCAAAATTCGGAAAATACTCCAGTTCCAGCATAAGTATACTTGAACTCCAGCCTATTATACTGGAGTTCCAGGAGAGTATGCTAGAACTCCAGCATAATATGATGGAGTTCCAGCATAAATACACTAGAACTCCAGCATAATATACTGGAGTTCCAGCAAGTATAATGGTCAAGTATAATATACTGAAGTTTGGAGCACAAGTGCTCCAGTCTTCGGTATATTATACTGAAGTTTGGAGCACAAGTGCTCCAGTCTCCGGTATATTATACTGGAGCCAGCAAAGTATACCGGTCCAGCATAATATGCTGGAGTTCATACACAAGTGCACCGAACTCCAGTATATTATGCTAGACCGGTCTCTATTGCAGCAAAACGGTGGGTATTTTCATTGACTTGGTAAACGCAAGCAATTTTTGATTGACCAGTCTGAAAATTGGCTGTATTGTGAAATTTGGGAGATTTTTAAAAATAGCCAGATTTACAACTAGTCATTAAAAAATAGCCCAATTTCAAAAGTAATCGAAGTTTAGCCACTTTTTCTGTTAAGATAAATTTGAGCGAAAACACTATTCAAAACCCGAAAAATACTCCAGTATATTATGCGGGAGTTCCAACATAAGTATAATTAAATTCCAGTATATTATACTGGAGTTCCAAGATAGTATGCTAGAACTCCAGCATAATATGATGGAGTTCCATCATTAATACACTAGAACTCCAGCATAATATACTGGAGTTCCAGCAAGTATAATGGTCCAGTATAATATACTGGAGTTCCAGCAAGTATAATGGTCCAGTATAATATACTGGAGTTTGGAGCACAAGTGCTCAACTCTCTAGTATATTATACTGGAGCCAGCAAAGTATACCGGTCCGGCATAATATACTGGGGTTCATACACAAGTGCACCGAACTCCAATATATTATGCTGGATCGGTCTTTATTGCAGCAAAATGATTGCTATTTTTTATTGACTAGGTAAACGCTAGCTATTTTTGATTGACCAATCCGAAAATTGGCTATACCGTGAAATTTGGGAGATTTTTAAAAATAGCTAGATTTACAACTGGTCGTTCAAATAGCCCAATTTCAAAAGTAATCAAAATTTAGCCACTTTTTATATAAAGATAAATCTGAGCGAAAATGCTGTTCAAAACTCGGAAAATACTCCAGTATATTATGCTGGAGTTCCAGCATAAGTATACTTGAACTCCAACATATTATATTGGAGTTCCAGGATAGTATGCTGGAACTCCAGCATAATATGATGGAGTTCCAGCATAAGTACACTAGAACTATACTGGAGTTCCAGCAAGTATAATGGTCCTGTATAATATACTAGAGTTTAGAGCACCAATGCTCTAGTCTTCAGTATATTATACTGGAGCCAGCAAAGTATACCGGTCTAGCATAATATGCTGGAGTTCATACCCAAGTGCACTGTCACGAACCCAATCCCGGTCGTGATGGCGCCCAACACAACTGTTAGGCAAGCCCGACCATTTGCACTCTCAACCCGAGCATGAAGCTCAAAATCAATTATTTGAATATCATTTAACAATCATAATGAATAGCCTCCCAAAGATCTGGGGGTCATGAGTCTAGAGCCTCTAACAATATAGAGTAATTAAACTTCATACTACAATTGATCAAAACTGCGGAAAAATAATAAAGACATAAGGAAGGAGTCAGGTCCTGCGGACATCAGGCAGCTACTTCGACAACTCCGATCTCAGAAGCAGCAACTAGCTCAATTAAGCTCCCAAAATACCTGAATCTGCAAACATGGTGTAGGGAGTAAAGTGAGTACTTCCAACTCAGCGGTAATAAAAGTAAATAATTCTGAGAGACAAGAAATCACGTAAGAGCACTACATCATGCTATAAAGTACAATACAACCCTTTTTAGAACCAGCAGTTCCCTGAAAATCCTTTATAAAAATTATCTGACTCAATTTAAAACCTCTTTTGAAAACATCTCTTTCTTTCCTTATTAACAGTTAAACACATGAATACGACATCAAGTAGTGCAAGTCCGAACACAAATCAGCCCCTCGGGCACAACACTCCTTTAGCAATTTACACCAGGGTATCTGGTTAGCAAGGCAAGTAATACATGTATGCCAATAATATATGAGTCCTAAATGCTATGCCACGTAGTACAAATAGACACCAATACGTGAATGCAATGCAATGCACATAACGGTACACTCTGGTACCCACTGTAGAGTGCAGTCCGATCCATTTGGGTGCCCGACGCTCACTGTAGGGGTTCAGACTCCGGAGGGGCTCCTACAGCCCAAGCGCAATATCAATATCACTCCCGCTGCGGCGTGCAGCCCGATCCATGCATAGTCATGAATGCACATAAGCCTCTTGGGCAATAGTCACATAGCAGTTCTGAACTAAAAATGTCAGTGTAATATCAATTAAGTTTTCCAATCTTAGAAAGATGGCTGAGTTTGCAAAATAGTAGTTTTAAACCTTAGATCGAGATAGAAATATGCACAGTAATACAAAAATAGTGATTTAATCCCCGAAGGATTTAAATATTCGGCACGAAGCCCAAAACATGGCAATCAGCCCAAATCATGATAGTATCAAATAGTTTTCATTCAATCACACAGTGAAATCAACAATCGGGACGGACCAAGTCACAATCCTCTACGATGCTCTATCCCACGCTCATACCAGGCGTGCAAGTCACCACAATACAACACTATGATGTGCAAGTCTGGGGTTTCAAACCCTCAAGACATCATTTACAAGTATTACCCACCTCGAACCGGCGAAAACTCTAGCCCGCGATGCCTTTGCCCCTCAAACTGGCCTCCACGCGCGTCAAATCTAAGCAAAATCAGGACAAATATGTCATAATATGCTAATGGGACAACACCCAATCGAAAACAATCGAAATATAACAAAAATCTCGAAACTTGCAAGAACCCGAGCCCCGGGCCCACATCTCGAAAAATTATGAAATTCATATTTTCGGAATTCTCGTCTCGCCACGAGTCCGTACATACCAAGAACTCCCACAAATGGCCCCTCAAATCCCAATTTTAGAATTTTTACTTCAAGCCCTAATTTCTTATAATTTGGCTATGTTTTCATGAATTTCTAAGATGATTCTTCAATAAAATCATATATTTAACTCATAAAACTTAACTCCAATTAATTCCCAGTCAAAACTCTTCAAAACCTTCGACAAAAGCTCCCAAGCTCGGCCAAAAATGGTGGAAATGAGCATGGGTCGCGGACTGAAATATTTTTTAACATTCTGTCCGGACCACTGTAGCTCCTTCTACGGGATGGCGGCCCAAGTCACGTGATCGCGGAGCACAAAAATACTAACCCATAAATTCCTCTTACACGATCGCAGGCAAAGACACGCGATCGCAGAACACTGCCAGTCGATCCTACGCGATCGCAGACAACCTCACGCGATCGCACTGCCCAATCACCCAAACCTATGCGATCGCAGACTCCTTTACGCGATCGTAAAGAGCAAATCTGAGCCCCCTCCAATTCCTTCTATGCGATCGCAGCCCCAGGCTTGCGATCACGATGAACAATTTTGCCCTGCAATTTCTGCTGCATTTTTCCAACTCAAAATTCCCGTTAGCCATCCGAAATCACCTCGAGGCCCTCGGGACCTCAACCAAAAGCGCAGATATGTTCTATTACCTCATTCAAACTTGCTCGAATAATCAAAACGCCATCGTTAACATCAAAATCCTCAATTTTCATCAAATCTAAGCCTAAGATTGTTAAAAACTTCCGAATTGCACATTCGATCAAAAACCCGACCAAACGATGTCCGAATAACTTGAAAATTTACAGACATATCCAAAATCGCCTAACAAAGCTACTGCAACTCTCGGAATTCCATTCCAACCCTCGGATCAAAATCTCGCCTATCAATCGGAACCCGCCAAAATACTAACTTCGCCAAAATAGGCTAACTTCTTCACCGGACCTCTAAAATCACTTCCGATTGCGCTCCTAAGCCTTAAATCATCTTCCGGAGCTAACCGAACCATCGGAATTGTCATCCGATCCCTCTAACTCATATTATACATCCGGTTGACTTTTCCAATTTAAGTCTTCTTAAAAGAGACTAAGTGTCTCATTTCTTGATAAAGTTATTCCAATTAAATTCTAACGCACCCAATACCGATAATGAAACATAAGCGAGCAGAAAATGGGAAGAACGGGGTAGTTACTCATGAGACGACGGGTCGGGTCGTTACATCCTCCCCAACTTAAACCAATGCTCGTCCTCGAGCGTACTCAAAGTTGCCCAAGAAGCTAACCAACAGCTGAACAACCTTACCAAGCATATACTCGGGGTGATCCCATGTCACCCTATCTCATATAGGTCTGACAACACCACATAGCTGAAATTTCACAATTCATCTAGTCCATAAACCATAGAACTACATTTCACCTTCTGAAATCTTACACAAGATCAGAACCTCACATTTTTACTCAAAATAAACCCGAACCAGCTGTATTAACCCCCTACCTGCAACCTCAGATGAGACCATGTGATATACCACGCGATCCAAACAATCAAAACGATGTCCTCTATTCACAGCAATTGCCCACAATAACTAACTACTGTTAGAAAACCCTTTTATTAGCTAAAGTCTTATTCCAACACTTTCTTATACTGCCAATGGTAAATAAAACACGCGATAAACCGTATCCATTCCTCAGGTCACCCATACATAAAGCTATTTCCTTGTTGACTAATGCCACAACAGATTTCGAGCTAAACCTCGATATAAACTCTCTAATCAGCCGAAATCACATCTGTTCGGATTCATTAATGACTCCGACAATTATGTCGAATTCAACGCACCACTCTGGTGATATGGCACCTCATCACAGGACTAAGCCACAACTTGCATAATCCACGTACCAGTGATGGGCGGTCTGAACATACTCAAATCATGATAAATGACTCAAATGAAAGAGTTGTACCCCATGGTCAATAGTACCATTAAAACACAAAGCTGAGACCCTGTCTCACATCATAGAAATAGAGTACCTGAATCCTCTTCGAGAGGTCATAACTTCTCGTGGCCTCGCCACAACGCGCGACCTATCCAAACATTGTTACACATGAAGCACCTCCAGTCACCATGCTCAAAATAGATAGCCACGCACATATTGATGTCTGAAACCAAAGCAATTCATAGATCTCCCCAGAGTACTAACAAGCTCAATAACAATAGATTCAACCTATCCCTCAACAATACATATCGGGGTCAACCAAGCCATCTGAATCTGAATACGTAGCCACATCGGCCTCCCAACGAACTCAATACCAAGAAGCCTGAAGCTGCTCCTTCCCCTTTATATAACACCTGTCGGAACCGAACGATACGGTGCCCGACACCAGATAAATACCGAAATCCATGATTTCACCCGGCAACATGCCTAGCCACAAGAAATGCATCCAAAAAGTCCCTCAATACCGAAACTGAATCAATGGTAGAAAACTTCTGTGCTAACATCCGCCACGAAGGCCCAATTAAGAAAAGCAGCCCTTTCTAACCGTACCCTGATCTTTTGAATACCGACCACTCTACTAGAACATAGTCCGATGCACCTCGCCATGCAACCTGTGGCATTTTCCGGCATAGCCCACAACACAATAATCTAAAATACCTAGCACCGAGACAACCCAGTCTACAATCCAATATTATAGCCAAATCTAATATAACAAGCAAAGAAGGATCCACTCGGACCTCCCATCTCCTATAACCACTAAACGGTGCCGATACACACGATCTATAACCACTGCATAGGCTGTATCTGAGAACTCCTAGTCTTCAACTCCATATAACTCACGAATCGCTATACCTGATCCCAAATTCCACCGTATGCATACACATCACATATCAAGTATCCATTCATTCCACGAGAGATATTTTAAAATTTCCCTGAGACATCAACGAACCAAATATCAACAGTCGATCCAACCAGAGAATGCCGCAATACCACCAAAATACTACCAGTTTACATTACCTTGTCCTTTCCACTGAACATATACCCCCGTGAATCACTAGAATAGCAGTACCACTCTCCTTAACCGTCTGAAGATCTATCCTTTACTCACCTGCAGCTGCCCGTGCTGCTTAAGAATTTAATGACTCTCCATTATGAACTGAACCGAAACTTACACACACAAATCCCAATCCTCCACAATATATCGCATCTACCATACCATACTCGGATAACATAAGAACTTTCATCTCCCTTACGCGCCGCAGACATCGACGCACTCAACTAGTCGAGAACTTTCATTGATCCCATTTAGAAGAAAAAACATTCCACACTCCATGCTTCGCATACCCATAAAAATATACTCATCTTCAAACCACGGTAAAACCCAACAAGAACATCTCTGCCAACCCCAGTTGTACAAACTAAACTACCAGGACTGAATCCTTTCATCTAAACCAAACTGAGCAAACTGCCAGCACTCAAGAGCTTTGTTGCACAATACCTGTAGGACTCATCACCTCGAACACATACAAAGAATTAATCATATCATTACCATACCAATTCGGTTTACTATCAAGCTATTTCATTTATCCAATTTCCTTCATGTTTCATCATTAATTTGATAATCTCTCTCATTGTAGCATTACAATGCCTCAATTCAGGCTCACCACATGAGATTCAAACATAAGACCACACTGTCTAAGACTCATAGGCCAGTGAATACTTTCTCAAATGTTTTCCAGAATTATCGCATTTCAGCATACTTTGCTTTGAAGAACTTCCTGCGAATCTAAATTCGTTACCACTACTTTCCTGATACTGATACTTAGGATCCCGTGGTTAACACAAAATACCACAAGTCTTGATTTTTTTTTCTAATGAAACGCTGTCTTTAGTCACATACGAAACCTTAAAACACATAATTATTACGTGTAAAATTTTCACACCTTAACCCATTCTCAAGAGTCATCCATTCTTATCCAAACTGCAAATTACCTGACTTAACGAACAGAACCACTCGTGCTTTAATAGCACTCTGACACCACAGGATATGATCTCATTCGAATACCAACAAACATCTTTCTCCTCAATACACTGAGCATTCTTTATCCATAACAGCTCAAGACATCCTAGTGTTTTCTCACATCTACGAAAGCACCATATAACCTCTGTCAAAATTTTCTTCACTCGTGCCATTCTTGGCTCAATTTCTGCAACCAGAACTGGTTCGCCAGTATACCTTAAGATAGAACCAACATAGCATATAATCGTGCAATCAGCTAATCAACAGCAACCTCCCCAACTTGGCTCGAAGCCATCTATCAGAACACATTCAATAACCCATAATACTTTTACTCTAATGATGCCACAATATTATAGTGAGATTAACTCAAATCATTTACTAGTTTATGAAATCACCGACCAACTAGTACCGAAATCCTCTACACATCTCGCATTTATCCCCACATCAGCTGAGTCCACTCCCTGAAGCGACCCAAATTCGCAAATTTCAACACATACCTTTCAATTATACGTGAGATCTTCTAACATACACACAAGGTTCATACCACCCACGAACACTCCGCAGGAGATAACCCACCTGCTTCGCCTCAGTTCAGTATTTCAGCACACCTTCCACCAACATACACATAATACATCCAATTTAGTTTTTCTGAGTCTGAACTCATACCGCCACAAGTATTGCACTTAACTTTCCAACTAGGAGGTACGAAAATATTCTTCACGGACCCATAACTTGGGGCTACACAACAAATCACAATAGATAACGGACACTTAACAGTCATCTATTATCCAGCAGACTCCTTCATCACCACCGAGATCACATAGATACACCTCACAGCACTAACATACTCATCACATGGATATCCGACCACCATTCCGGCTAATAAGGACATTACCGGACACATAAGTTCAAAACAACTACTCGCATAATCAGAACCTCGGTGCTCAAGCCATAGTTAAAGATCCGGCCTCAAGTCCTCCAGACTGGCCCAACATGAACTCACGGAGATTACCTCTCGACCCTCGATCAGGGAATCGCAAGCTATCAAGGCACATATACTACTGGGCGCTTACGTGCGCATACAGACGTGTGGCAGGAATTTCAAGAGTTATATCTCAAGCTGAATCAAGTACGCACGATAAGAATTCCAAGAAAGTGAAGTGTTTCCTAAAGGTCCTGCAGCCTCTCGAGGATAAATACAGACGTGTCCGTACCGATCCGCGAGACTCTACTAACCGGCTCATCACTCATGAAGCCTAGTAACCTAGACTCTGATACCAACTTGTCACGACCCCAATCCCGGTCATGATGGTGCCCAACACAACTGCTAGGCAAGCCCGACCATTTGCACTCTCAACCCAAGCATGAAGCTCAAAATAAATTATTTGAATATCATTTAACAATCATAATGAATAGCCTCACAAAGATCTGGGGGTCATGAGTCTAGATCCTCTAACAATAAAGAGTAATTAAACTCCATACTACAATTGATCAAAACTGCGGAAAAATAATAAAGAGATAGGGAAGGAGTCGGGTCCTGCGGATGTCAGGCAGCTACCTCGACAACTCCGATAAAACTCTTAAGCAGCAACTAGCTCAACTAAGCTCCCAAAATACCTGAATCTGCACACATGGTGAGGGAGTAAAGTGAGTACTTCCAACTCAGCGGTAATAAAAGTAAATAATGCTGAGAGACAAGAAATCACGTAAGAGCACTACATCATGCTATAAAGTACAATACAACTCTTTTTAGAACTAGTAGTTCCCTAAAAATCATTTAAAAAAATTATCTGACTCAGTTTAAAACCTCTTTTGAAAACATCTCTTTCTTTCCTCATTAATAGTTAAACACATGAATACGACATCAAGTAGTGTAAGTCCGCACACAAATCAGCCCCTCGAGCACAGCACTCCATTAGCAATTTACACCAGGGTATCTGGTCAACAAGGCAAGTAATACATGTATGCCAATAATATATGAGTGCTAAATGTCATGCCACGTAATACAAACAGACACCAATGCGTGAATGCAATGCAATGCACATGACGGTACACTCCGGTACCCACTGCGGCGTGCAGTCCGATCCATTTGGGCGCCCGACGCTCACTGTAGGGGTTCAGACTCCGGAGGGGCTCCTATAGCCCAAGCGCAGTATCAATATCACTCCCATTGCGGCGTGCAGCCCGATCCATGCATAGTCATGAATGCACATAAGCCTCTTGGGCAATAGTCACATAGCAGTTCTCAGCTAAAAATGTCAGTGAAATATCAATTAAGTTTTCCAATCTTAGAAAGATGGCTGAGTTTGCAAAATAGTATTTTTAAACCTTAGACCGAGATAGAAATATGCACAGTAATACAAAAACAGTGATTTATTCCCCGAAGGATTTAAATATTCGGCACGAAGCCCAAAACATGGCAATCAGACCAAATCATGATAGCATCAAATAGTTTTCATTCAATCACACAGTGAAATCAACAATCGGGACGGGCCAAGTCACAATCCCCAACGGTTCTCTATCTCATGCTCATACCTGGCGTGCAAGTCACCACAATACAGCACTATGATGTACAAGCCCGGGGTTTCAAACCCTCAGGACGTCATTTAAAAGTATTACCCACCTCGAACCGGTGAAAACTCTAGACCGCGACGCCTTTGCCCCTCAAACTGGCCTCCACGCGCGTCAAATCTAACCAAAATCAGGACAAATATGTCATAATATGCTAATGGGACAACACCCAATCGAAAACAATCGAAATATAATAAAAATCTCGAAACTAGCAAGAACCCGAGCCCCGGGCCCACGTCTCAAAAAATTATGAAATTTACATTTTTGGAATTCTCGTCTCGCCACGATTCCGTACATACCAAGAACTCCCAAATCGGACAACAAATAGCCCCTAAAATCCCAAATTTAAAATTTTTACTTCAAGCCCTAATTTCTTATAATTTGGCTATGTTTTCATGAATTTATAGGATGATTATTCAATAAAATCACGTATTTAACTCATAAAACTTACCTCCAATCGATTCCCAGTCAAAACTCTTCAAAACCCTCGACAAAAGCTCCCAAGCTCGCCCAAAAATGGTGGAAATGAGCTTGGGTCGCGGACTGAAATATTTTTTAACATTCTGTCCGGACTACTGTAGCTCTTTCTATGCGATCGCGGAGCACAAAAATGCTATCCCATAAATTCCTCTTACGCGATCGCAGGCAAAGCCACGCGATCGCATAACACTGCCAGTCGACCCTATGCGATCGTAGACAACCTCACGTGATCGCACTACCCAATCACCCAAACCTATACGATCGCAGACTCCTTTACGCGATCGCAAAGAGCAAATCTGAGCCCCTCTAAATCCTTCTATGCGATCGCATCCCCAGGCTTGCGATCGCAATGAACAATTTTGCCCTGCAATTTCTGCTGCATTTTTTTAACTCAAAATTCCCGTTAGCCATCCGAAATCACCCCGAAGCCCTCGGGACCTCAACCAAAAGCACAGATATGTTCTATTACCTCATTCAAACTTGCTCGAATCATCAAAACGCGATCGTTAACATCAAAATCCTCAATTTTCATCAAATCAAAGCCTAAGATTCTTAAAAACTTCCGAATTGTACATTCGATCAAAAACCCGACCAAACGATGTACGAATGACTTGAAAATTTGCAGACATATCCAAAATCACCTAACGAAGCTACTGCAACTCTCGGAATTCCATTCCGTCCCTCAGATCAAAATCTCGCCTATCAACCGGAACCCGCCAAAATACTAACTTCGCCAAAATAGGCTAACTTCTTAACCGGACCTCTAAAATCACTTCCGATTGCGCTCCTAAGCCTTAAATCATCTTCCGGAGCTAACCGAACCATCGGAAGAGTCATCCGAGCCCTCTAACTCATAAGTCAACTTCCGGTTGACTTTTCCAATTTAAGTCTCATTTCTTAATAAAATCATTCTAATTAAATTCTTACGCACCCAATACTGATAATGAAACATAAGTGAGCAGAAAATGGGAAGAACGGGGTAGTTACTCATGAGACGACGGGTCGGGTCGTTACATGCATCGAACTCCAGTATATTATTCTGGACCGGTCTCTATTGCAGCAAAACGGTGGCTATTTTTCATTGACTTGGCAAACGCTGACTATTTTTGATTGACCAATCTGAAAACTGGTTATACAGTGCTATTTTTCTCAACTTATGTGGGCCTGACCGAAACTTAGTCATTGTTATTGATTACAAAAATTAGTTTGACTTTGTTGAAAAAGAAATATTAAATCGTACGTCCATCGAAGATTCGAATCAAACCACCAGCTCATTTTTGGCAGTGAAATTTGAAGAATTTCGTGGTTTATACATTAAACAATATACGTAGAAGACTGAAACAAGTATTAGTACTATTAAATTATGTCATTATCTAATGCAAACCTGATTAGTTTTTATGGCCAACCATGTGAATTTTTTCTTAATCATGAATGATGGTAAAGTTTGAATACCGGACCTCCACTATATTGACTTGCGTGACCAACCTGTTTAAGCTTTTTAAATATCAAAACTATGCTCTTTTTCTTCTATTGCTTCCATTTAGCCCTTTCTAGGCCTCGTTACATTTCCCATTCATCCTGATTCTGTCGAACTTTGTCAACCAAATGGATCAATCAATCAACAACGGCATCAGAGACAACCTCGTCCAACAAGAAGAATCCTCCTCTTCAAATACCAAAAGGAAACTGTATTTGTTTCTCTATCTACTTCTCATTATCTTCACACTCATAATTGTTGCTCTAACCTTATTTTTCATAATGCTCAAACATGAAGCCGACTCAAATTCATTGTCCGCAAACCCTGACGAAGCAATTCGAGCCGTCTGTAGGCTCCCTAACCTAAGTCAAAATCCACACTCATGCTTTAATTCCATGGCTACCCTTTACTATACTCGTAGCCAATCAGCATCTTGGACCCCAAAAGATAAAATCAAACCATCTCAGATTCTCATTCTCTCACTCTACGCTTCCCTAAACGACCTCATAAATCTCTCTACCGCACCAGAAAAGATGATGTCGCGGCCGGAATCGCTCGACACCAGAACTGTTGAGGCCTTGAAAGAGTGCAAGGAAATATTCAACTACTCTATAAGTCAACTCACTGGATCTTTGGAGATTTTGGGCGTTGATCCAGATGAGGAAATACTTAAAACAAAGAGGGTTCAATTGCAGGTATTAGTAGGCGAGGCCATGACTCAAGTGGTGAAGTGCACATTTTTCTTGGAGAAGAGTCAATCCATGGCTGTGAAGGAAATGAGAGCCCGAAGTTACATGGCATTGCAGAAGGTGATGAATAGCAGAGGCATAGTGGAAAACGTGGATAAAATTATGCAAGAGTTTTATCCAGGAATATTATCAACTTTAGGCACTTTAATTTTTTACATTTGGACTGATAATTCATTTTTGTTTTTTGTTGGCTGTATACAGCTGGTTATGTTTTACCAACTTGTAGCTCGAGTTTTCTTTTCTTTCTAAGAAATTAGAGAAAAGAGAAAGTTGGAATTACAAAACTTTTACAAACTGTATTGCAACTCTGTTTGTTGTGTGTGCGATGTAACATGGTAGCTGCTAGTTCTATGAAAGAGAAGGAAAAACTGTAAGGTAATTAAGCAAAATGAAGGGGAAAAAGACGATATCAAATGTAAGTTAAGCAGTAACTAAGTTCATAGTACACCAATTAAAGTGCAATTTGAAGATTTAAATTAAAGATTTCTGGTTACTCTAAAATCAGATAACAATTGAATTTATACGTAATTTTAAGGATATGTGATATAACCTGGTACAGATTAAGAAGAATAAATTAGTATTGAAATTGACGGTAAAAGAATAAATGCAAACCACACAAATTGAATAGCCTTGGCCCTCGAGTTCAGTCACCCTTGAACAAAAGATATTTCAACTGGCTTATGAACAGAATAACAAGACAATGAAAGCTAGAAAATGACAGTATATTACTTTGTATTACATGAATATATCCTTTTAAAAATAATCAGACCCCCTTTATATAATTGGGGAGTCTTACTCTTGATATAATTTTATATGAGGTAAGAAATCTCATGATTAGCTAATTAATCAGTCTCTTCTTGATACATACCGGTATTTCCACCGTGATCCTTGCCTGATTGCGGATATTTTGGCTTATCGCGATTTGGCTCGATAAGCTTCCCTCGATATCTCTTGAACTCTATCTATCTCGGTCTCGATCTTTGTTGATCTCGATGTAACGAGCTCGGCAACCTAACATTGCATCATGGTTCGCACGACGCCGAACCTTGGTCTATCATGTTCTGATCTCGATTAGTCATACAAAAGGGTAACCCAAATTTTGATTGTATACAGATAGTCCCCTCGTTTCTTGGAGAGAAGATGACGAAAAAAGATATTAATTTTCGAGTTCCGTCTTGATGGGCTATGATGTAAGCGATGAACATCACTGGTATACCCGATCATGACGTAAGCAACAACTCGAAATGTCTCGTCGGTCCAGTTACCAAGGCATTAAATGCATTTCAGTTGCTGGTCGGCCACCATGAGTTGTAAACCATCACCGGCAAGCTATAAGTACAGTAGCCTTCCTCTATTCAAATGTTACGTTCAAAGTTTCTCCCATTCTTAATTCTCTTCAAAAATGTCTTTGCTTTGCACTTCTTGCACCCGAGGGAGTCGCCTGTGCTATATCCTAAGACTCAATCTGTCGATTAAGGGATGAGTCAGAAAAAGAAGAAGAGGAGGAGGATAAATCAAAACTTGTGGCCCACGTGCGAGCTAGCGTCACCGTACAAGAAGTTCTCGAACTGGCGGGCGTTGAAGTTGAAACATCCCGACATGGGGAGGTTGGTGAGGGAGCTCTGACTGAAGTTTTTGAGCCAGATATGATCGAGCCCATTCTTCCCAAGCTAGGGGGATCGAGAGAGAGACCGGGGGAGATGGTTCTCGAGCTGTAGAAAGTTCCCCAATAGACAAACTTGGAGCGATTGATATCAACGGTTCCCCTCAGATTTCAGACACCATGCTTCGTAAGGCCAGTATGTTGAGTCCTCAATGGGTGACTAATATCCACAGCTTCATGGATGGGGTTGAGGTCACTCCTTTGGAAGACGTCATTGGGCTCAGTGACTTGCTGGTGCCAAGGAAAGAGCCATCATCAGGTGCTATCGGGTCTTCATCGAGCCAAAAACTGGTGGGTTGATTCTCGGCCCAAAGTGTTAACCCTTACCGAAGACGGTCAATAGCTTTTTCTTTCCCAGAGGATGCCCATGTTTTCTCTGCCCCCGTGGGGGTCTCTAGTCACCCTTGGTGTTTAGTGACCGAAGAAGATCAGGCAGTGATGGATGAGGTAGAAACCCCCTGCCTATTCAATGAAGCCCAACAAGCATTAAATCCGGTAAATTCACGTGTCTTTTCATCTCATATATTCTAACTTTTAAGTTTGTAAATAACATCTTCCCTTATGCTTGCAGGTTTCGATGCTACATCACGAGGATTTTCTCCAATATAGGAAGGAATTAACTCATCATGAGGCCGGGATCCAGGACCTTACTGAGAAAAATGACACCTACAAGCTTCTTAGTGAGAAGCTTCAGGCCGATCTACTAACGGCTCGGGATAAGCATGCCAAGATGGCCGAGTAGGTATTCCGAATGCTTCACGATAGTAAAGAAGAATTGGAGATAATTAATTGATTCTACAGGTTTGGCAAAGGCTTGAACAGATTGGGGAGCTTCAGGAACAAGCAAATACATTTCGAGTTGAGGATGAGGAGTTCAAGAAAAATATGGACATCTTAGCATTAAAAAGGGAAGCTGCCAAACACAATGGGAGTAGGCAGAGATTTAGCTATGGGCTACAAGAGAGAAGGCCTCGATTCAGGCCAAGATAATTGAGGAGCTTCAGTCCTAATTAGTAAATTTGGCCAATGAGCTCAAGACGGTCAAATCTGAGGTGGTCGTGGCAAACACCAAGGTCGATGCTAAAGTGGAACTATGTGAGGTTAATGTTGAGGCCATCCAAGGGCAAGCCAAAAGCATGGTGGATCATGCAAAGTGGCAAGCCCGAAGGGAAACCCTTGAGGGAGTTCATGCTTAGATATTCGATATACTGGCTTACTGGATTAGCTCGAGACTGCCAAAGCACAGGAAACCAGGGATCGAAAGCTGGCCTTTCCCGAGGAAGACTTAGATAGTTTAAGTGAGTCTGAAGGTGGGGAAGATCCCGAGGGAGGAGATGCTGCCTCTGATGAAGACTAGGCCACTTATGCCTTTATATTTTTTGCTTTCTTTTTGCATTTTTTCTAAGCCATTTTGGCCATTGTAAATTTTTTCGAATTAAGCCATTTTGGCTTCTTTAAAAGATTATTGTGTAAATATATACAAGAATTTTTTTTCTCTTTTGGCTTTCGAATATTCCCTTGCTCTTTTACTTATAGTCACAAATGTTGGGATAAAATAGCTTAGGTTGTGTAAGTTTGAACAATCCTGCCTTTACATTATTTTTGTTTTCTAGTCATCTTGGATGTTCGGAGTTATCAGGAACCTTATCCCAAAGTAAGTAATTCAGACCGTAGTTTTCTGAGGGTAGCCTTTGAAATATGTTATAAAAATTTCTAAGGCCTATTTTTTGTTATGGTTCTCGGATGTCTCCGAACCGTGTTAGTGCGGCCATAGCCTTTTAATTCAGGCGTACCCTAGTGAGCCTGCTTTCCCGAGTTATCCAAGCTTGCCTAAGATAACAGTCCCCGAGTGGATATGGTCGTGGCCTTTAAAACTCGGGTGTTGCTTGAGAGGTCTTATGCCCCCGATAGTTAATACTTTGATCTGTTTGAGTTTGTTTTTCAGACGATCGTCCCCGAGTGTAAGGGTGATCATCTGAACCCTAGTTATAATTGACCCTTAAGCTCGTTTCCTTAAGAGATCGAAAGTATGAAATTATAAAGTGAAAATTTTTTCCAAGACATAAGACAGTTGCAAAGGAAGTACTTCTCTTTATTCTTGTGAAAAATAGTTACACATGCGTACATGTTTTATGCCAGGGCTCGAGCAATCTATGTGGGCATAGTTCATTTGACCATTTGGCTCTTACAACAAATCTTACCTATCGATACCGTTCTATTACAAAGTAATTTCCTCGCAAAATGTTGACATCAGAGGGTAATGTCCCCCAATATTCGAGTTGATTATAGAGGAACCTCAAATACTATTAGTTCTATCTTTGACACCGATTCGTGATCGACATTCGATTTTAAGTTAGTATGACCCACTGTTGCCTCGCTAAAAACCTTGCCAAAAAATCCAATTGGGACAAAAACGGTTCAAGGAAAAAAGAGTGCAACGTATGATTTTAGACCTAAAGGCTTCGTGCCGCTCCTCGTCGATCACGTGCAAATGTTAGTCCAAAAATAGAAAGAATTGAAAAGGGTTTGTACTTTAGCATTAATATCGTTTAAGATAATTTATGGTCCAATTGTTCGACAGTTATTCTCCGTTTATCATTCCGAGCTTATAGGACCCTTTCTATGTGATCTTAAGAATTTGGTATGGCCCTTCCCAGTTCGAACCCAATTTCCCTTTGTTTGGATTCCGAGTTTTTTGATGTTACATTCCTTAGTACTAAGTCCCCTATATTGAAGTATCGAAGGTTGGCCTTTCGATTGTAATATCTTTCATCTGTTGCTTTTGGGTAGCCAACTGAATAAGGGTAGCTTCACACCTTTCATCCAATAGCTTCTGGCTTGTATTCATCGCTGCATCACTCGATTCCTTTGTTTCATATCGTAATCTGATACTTCGCTCCCTGACTTCGATTGGTATTAGAGCTTCGTCACCATAAACCAATGAGTATAGGGTAGCCCCGGTACTGGACTTCGAAGTTGTGCGATATTCCCAAAGTGTTTCGGGCAGGATCTCTATCCATTTTACTTTAGCATTAGTTAACCTTTTCTTAAGGTTTTGGATTATGGTTTTGTTGGTCGATTCGCCTTGTCCGTTCCCACTAGGGTGATAAGGTGTTGATAAGATCCTTTTGTTCTTATGGACCTTGAGAAATTTGGTCACTTTACTGTCGATAAACTATTTTTTTTTGTCACATGCAATTTTGGATGGTCTCCCGAACCGACATATGATGTGGTCCCAAATAAAGTCGATGACTTCCTTCTCTCTGACCTTCTCGTATGCCTGTTCTTTAATCCTCTTAGAGAAATAGTCAGTCATAAATAAGACAAATTGAGCCTTACCTGGCATCGATGGAAGAGGGCCGATGATGTCCATCCCCCACTTCACGAACATCCATGTCGATAAGACCGAATGCAGCAGCTCCCCGGGTTGATGAATCATCAGGGTATGTCTTTGGCAGTTATCACATTTTTGTACATACTCCTTCACATCTTTTTCCTTACTGACCTAGTAATAACCAACTCTGATTACCTTTAGAACCGATGATTCAGCGCCTGAGTGGTTCCCGCATATACCTTCGTGGACTTCCCTCAAAATGTACTCGGTATCTCCTGGTCTCAAACATATTGCTAGCGGACCATCGAACATTCTCCTGAGCAAGGTCCATCCTTGGACAAGATAAATTCGTATGCCTTCATGCACATGGCCCTCGATTTCTTTGGATCTGAGGGAAGTTTCCTGGTTTTCAAATACTCTATGTATTTATTTCACTAATCACAGGTTAAACTTGTATTCTTTGATTGACAATCCTAAGTTTTCAAGGGCATCGGCTTCACTATTTTGATCTTGGGGCATGTGCTGCAAAGCCCATTTGTTGAAATGATACAACATTACATGTAGCTTGTCCAAGTACCTTCGCATTCGTTCTTCCCTGACCTCAAATGTTTCATTTACTTGGTTTCCTACAAGGAGGGAGTCACATTTAGCTTCGATCACCTCCGTCCCCAAACCTTTGGCTAGTTTGAGACCTACAATCATGGCCTAATATATTGCCCGTGGGCGGCTTCAGTACGATGCCAAGTCCAAACCCTTTTAAAACGTTCGAGGCACCGTCTGTAAAGAGGGTCCAAATTCCTGAAGATGTTCCTAAGTTTACCATTAACTCTCTTTCGACTTTGGGTATTAGGGTCGGTGTAACGTCGGCCATGAAATCTACCAAAATTTGAGATTTAATGGCAGTTCGAGGTTGACATTCGATATCGTACTCGCTAATTCTACGGCTCATTTGGCCAATCATCACAAGAGTTCGGGTTTCTATATTATATATCGTAAAGGGTAGGTTGTCACAACACATATAGGGTGGCACTGAAAATATGGTTTAGTTTTCTAGAGGCACATATCAAGGCGAGTCCAATTTTTCTAGGCGAGAGTATCTAGTTTCAGCCTCACCTAAGGTTTTAATGACATAATAAATTGGAATTGTGTACCTTGTTCTTCTCGAACTACGACTCCACTTATGGCTATTTCCGATACTGCTAGATACAAGTATAGTCGTTCGTCTGCCCTTGGCATGTGAAGTAATGGCGGGCTCGATAAGTATCACTTAAGTTCTTCTAAGGCTCGTTGGCATTCTAGGATCCATGTGAAGTTGTTTATCTTTTTCAGAAACGAGAAAAATCAATGGATTTTGTTGGACAACCTTGAGATGAATCGCCCTAGGGCTGCTATGCGCTTGGTTAGCCTTTGTAAAGCCTTCATATTATCCACTACCGTGATATACTCGATAGCCTTGATCTTGGTAGGGTTGATCTCGATCCCTCGGTCGGATACCATGAATCCGAGAAATTTGATGGACCTAACCCCGAATGCACACTTTTCTTTTGGATTTAGCTTCATGTTGAATTTCTTCAATATATTGAAGGTTTCCTGCAAATGCTTTAAATGGTCCTCTGCTCACAGGTACTTAACTAACATATCGGCAATATAAACTTCCATGGTTTTTCCTATTTGTTCTTTGAACATTCGGTGTACTAGTCGTTGATAAGTGGCACTGACATTTTTAATCCAAATGCCATTATGTTGTAGCAATATGTTCCTTACTTAGTGATGAAAGAGGTTTTTCTTGGTCACCTGGGTTCATCCATATTTGGTTGTACCTGGATAGGCATCGAGAAAACTGAGAATCTCATGCCCGTCCGTGGCGCAAAGGGAAAGAATCTTTGGGGCATGATTTATTTAAATATTTATAATCTACACACGTACTTAGTTTGTTCCTTTTCATAATAACTACTACTATGTTTTCTAACCATTCGGGGTATTAGACCTCCCAGATGGACCCTATTTTAAGGAGTTTAGTTAACTCGTTCTTGATGAAGGCATGCTTGATCTCGGACTGGGGTCTTCTTTTCTTCTTTACCGGATAAAACTTCAATTCCAAGCTCAGTTTGGGAGTAGTGATCTCCGGTAGGATCCCTGTCATTTCAAAATGGTACCAAGAAAAACAATCCATATTAGCTGTAAGAAATTGAATGAGTTTTTTCCTGAGCTCGAGAGTTAGCCCCCCTGCCCACTTATACTTTTCGATCGGGCAGATGTTCGATCAGCATGACCTATTCCAGATCTTTGATCTTTGATTTGGTAGCATCAGAATCATCGGGGGCGATAAAGAATCGAGGAACCCCGTCATCGTCTTCGTCAATCCCTTGCTTGTCTGATTGGGTCAAGGTTGGAATTGATGATTGCTATTTGGATTCCTTTTTTGTTTTTGAACTTGTGTCCTTTGTTGATTATAGTCTTGATATTGGAATTACTTCATTGATGGCAAACATCTCCTTTGCGGTGGGTTGTTCCCCGTAAACAGCCTTTATCCCCACTAGTGTTAGAAATTTTAATACCTGGTGCAAGGTCGAGGGCACGACCCTCATGTTGTGGATCCATGGTCTTCTGAACAGGGCATTGTATCTCATGTCCCCTCGATTACAGAAAACTTGGTCTCCTAGGTAGTACCGGCTATGATTATCGGCAACGTTATTTCTCATTTAGTAGTTTCGCAAAACATGTTGAATTCGTTTAGCACTCGGGCTGTAGGTACGATCTAGTCCTGCAGGCTGACTTTTTCTATGACCTGGATCAATTAGCACACATTTAACTCGATTTTTATTCTTAAGTACACAAATTACCATTGCATCATTATAGGGTTGCATGATACCTTCTGCATCCTCGTCACTGAAAGATAGTCCCTTCTGGTAGGTAATATCGAGTCCATTTTTCCCTTGTGATTGACACTTTGGTGTGCTTCATCATCGGACCTTGAGGAACATCAACCCCTATGATGATTATATGGATGACTTGCTGGAATTCGTCTTGTTCATTTTTTTTTTAGAGTCCCTATTTTTGTAGTGATCCTTAACTCGGTCAATAAGAAATTCTCGAAGATGACCGTTATTGAAAAACTGGGCTACTTCTTCCCACAATTATCGACAATCCTCCGTCATGTGGATATGTGTTCCATGGTATTTTAATATTTGGTTGGGATCCCATTATGTTGGATCAATTTGCAAAGGTCGAGGACAATTGATTTCTTTGATGTGCCTGACAGCCGATACGATGGCAGCCGCATCAACATTAAAGTTATACACTTACAATTGTGGTGCCTCTTTGGGTCTAATAGGTCTTTTGAAGCCATTCTTGCTCATGAGTCCTCGAGAGCTTTAACCTCGATCTTTTCTTCTTTCATTTCATGCAGAATTTCGCATAAATTTGCCACTCTTATGATCTTTATTATTCGGCTGATATCAATCTATGTTCGACCTTGGTTCTCAATATACCTCTTGATTCTATTGACGGTTTTGATAGGATAAACGGACCCTGAAGGAGCCCCAATTTTATCGTCCTCAACCCTGATCTTTTATTAATACTAATTATGTATATAGGCCCAAGTAAAACCCATTATTCTATCAAATTCTGCTTTAATTGTTGCAAAGCCACTGAGCTTCGAATGTTGAGCCCTTGAGTGAAATCTTGAACAGCCCAATCATCAGTGACCGGTGGCAAGTCCATTTGTTCTATTTGGAATCGAAACATAAATTCCCTATGCATTTCGTTGTCCTTTTATCTTATCTTGAAAATGTCCGACTTTCTGATTTCGACCTTGATGGCTCCGGCGTGTGCATTTATGAAAGAATCTGCGAGCATAGCAAATGACTCAATAGAATTAGGTGGTAAATTATGGTACCATATCATATCCCTTTTTTGACAAGGTCTCTCCGAATTTCTTTAGCAGGACAAATTTGATCTCGTCATCCTCTAGGTCATTCCCTTTGATAGCACACATGTAAGAGGTGACGTGCTCATTTGATAAGTTGTTCCATTATACTTAGGAATCTCGGGCATGCAAAACTTATTGGGGATTGGCTTCGGAGCCACACTCAAGGGGAAAGGATTTTGTATGATCTTTTTGGAATCCATTCCCTTCAAAATTATCGGTGCACCTGAGATTTGATCGACCTTGGAGTTATAAGTTTCCACCTTCTTGTTGTTTTCCTCGATCTTCTTTTTCCCCGACTCGATTCTTTTTGTCAGTTCTTCGAGCATCTTTATGATAGCAGGATTGATCTTTGATTCTTTCTCGCTCGATTTTCTTGAAACCGATTCGACTTTGTGTACAAATTTCTGGAATGTCTCGAGTACGACCCTGCTCGGATTGTGATTTTGGTTTTGGAGCTGGGCTGTAGCTGCCTGCTGAGCTTTTAACATTTCGAAGATCACCCGCATATGATCCCTCCACCTTTACCGCCACGTGCACTCTAAGCGGCTGATCAAGCATCCCTACGGACGCTGCCTTCAGATCGATGACCAAATTTCCGTTGATGGCTACATGTGAATTGACATCGATTGGATCTTCAGCCGGGACTCCATTGAGGCCAACCGGGGGTACATCGTTACCTGGTGCTATATTATCATTTTCGCTGTGTTGGACGAAATCATTGTAAATGTGTTGGGGTGCTGACTAAGAGTTTGACATTCTTTAGTCCAATAATCAAAGATACTTCAAAAAACAAGTGTAAAATAGCGTCTCACGAAAGTTTGTACCTGACAATCACTATTATCCTTAGCCTCACGGTGGGCGCCAAACTATTTACTCTAAAATCGGATACAATTGAATTTAAACGCAATTTTAAGGATACGTGATATACTTTGGTACAAATTAAGAAGAATAAATTAGTATTGAAGTTAACGATAAAAGAATAAATGAAAACTACATAAATTGAATAGCCTTGGCCCTCGAGTTTAGTCACCCTTGAACCAAATATGTTTTAACTGTCTTATGAATAGAATAACAAGACAATGAAAGCTAGAAAATGACAATGTATTGCTTTGTATTACCTGAATATGTCCTTTTACAAATGATCAAACCTCCTTTATATATACTCTTGATACAATTCTATATGAGGCAAGAAATCTCATGATTAGCTAATTAATCGGCCTCTTCTTGATACGTGCCGGGATTTCTGCCGTGATCCTCGCCAGATTACAGATATTTCGGCTTTCCGTTATTTAGTTCAGTAATCTTCTCTCTATCTCGCTCGATCTCGATCTTGTTTGATCTAGATCTCGATCTTGATCGGTCTTTGGATCACGAGCTCGGCAACCTAAGTTTGCATCATGGTTCGATATAACACGAGGCTGAACCTTGGCCTATCATGTTCTGGTCTCGATTAATCATACAAAATGGCAAATTTAATTTTGACCGTATACAATTTTAAGAATGATATTAATGACTGGAGTACAAATTATCGTTCAAGTAGCATCTAATGACATTTTCATAATTTTAACTTGCAAGTACGGGTCATCGTTCGATTTTCACCAAACCAAAACCAACCAAATATATCATGTCCTTTAATTTGTTTTGTGCTTTTATAATTTTTTTTATTTGTTTTTTAATCACATAAATAAATTGAATCTCTCTTTACTATAGTTATGGATAAAATTTCCACACGTAAATTTATGCTTAGCAATAGCTGAACAAATTGAGAACATAATTTATAAATATATTCATGTGCTATAAATTTTTTTCCATAACAAATGATATTATTTTTTAATATGACAATAATCAATTCATTCATATATTCACTCAAGCTTAAAATTTTTATATTAAACACAAAGATCAACTCTATCTCAAAATCGAGAAAGATATAAGAGTTCAACAGATTTTGACTTGTGAATACAAAAAATTGATGAGATTGAAGGATTTCAACAAGACTTGATAAGAAAGTTATCATGTTGTTAGAATCAAGCATTATTCAAAGTACATAAAATGAATCACTATAATAATTTATTAAATATTATATCTCATGAGATAATCACAAATATTTTTAGATATACTTTTTTAAGAAAATTATAATAAAGTTTTTAATATTATGTCGGTAGGTTCGATATTTTCTTATTCAATACAAAATCAAACCAAATTAAATGTCACGACCCGAATTCCGCCATAGAGGCCGTGTTGGCATCTAGTCCCAAAATTATGTAAGCCGATCACTGACTACAGTTAAACCAATAAAACATGATATAATAAAGCATAGTTAATATAAACGTGAGAATAAAGGTGATACAAGCCAACACGACGATGATCACAACATTTCCCCAGAATTAGGTAGTATTAAATCACGAGCTCTAACTAAATATATAGAAATATCTCAAATTCAATACTGTTCGCGTAGTGAATTGACAATATAAATATAAGAAAAGGACTCCAAAGGATTGAGATTATCAAAGCAGCTCTATCTTGAATCCTCGCGATCAAAGAGGATCTCACTATCTAGGTCCGCTACCTCAAACACCTCGATCTGTACAAAAAAGTTTAGAAGTGTAGTATGGGTATACCATGATCAGTATCTAGTAAATATATGTAATAACCCGGCCGGTCGTTTTGAGTATTTTATCTTATTTTCTGATTTATTGCCCCTCTATGTACAATTTTGGTTATGTGACTTACTAGTGTTGTTGGTTTACTTTCGGGCGAGTTTTGGAGTGAATTAGGACACTTAATCCCAAAGTTGAATACTTAAGCTGGAAGAGTTAATCAAAGTTTGACTTTTATATAGACGATTCCAGAATAGAGTTTTGATTTTTTCAATATCTTCATATGGTAATTTTGGACTTAGGCGTATGTCCGAATGTTGATTTGGAGATCGTAGGTTGATTTGGTTCTTTTTGGTGAAAGTTGGAAGATTGAAGGTTTTGAAGGTTGATAAATTTGACCGAGGGTTAAAATTATTGATATTGAGCTCGGATTGTGAATTCACGAGTTGGTTTAGGTCCGTTGTATCATTTGGAACTTGCATCCAAAATTTGAGCTCATTCGGAGTTGGTTTGATATGATTCAACATTACTTTTAGAAGTTGAATGTTCATTGATTCAATAGGCTTGAATCAGGTGTGATTCATAAAGTTGGTATTGTTTGATATAATTTAAGGCCTCGAGTAGATTCGTGTTGTGTATTGGGACTTAATGGTATGTTCGGACGGGGTCCCGGAGGCCCCGAATATGATTTGGATTGAGTTTGGACCTTTGGGAACTTAGAAAGAAATGCTGAGAATACTAAAGTCTGGTGCATTTGCATTTGCGCAATTTGTGCCGCATGTGCGGCACCACAGAAGCGACTACTTGGCCGCAGAAGCGATTTTGGTATTGTTGAACTGGATCCGCAGGTGCAGCTTTAGGAAGGTAGATGCGTAATCGCAAAAGCAGGCAGGGCTCCGCAGATGCAAAATTTGGGCTTCGGCACGCGACTGTGGCGCGGTCCTTTCTCTACAGAAGTGGACGCGTAGGTGTACACGTTGGTCTGTAGAAGAAATTCACTTAGACTTAATGACAAGCCGCATTTTTGATGATTTTTCGCAGATGCAGGGCCGCAAAAGAGATTGTTGATCCGTATGTGCAGAATATATGGATAGATATATGACTGAATCGAGGGTTTATTCCATTTTACACATTTTGAGTTAGATAACTCGGTTTTGGGCGATTATGGAGGGGGTTTTCAAGGATTTGATAGGGGTATGTATTTCTGACTCAGATTTGGTTATTATTCATGATTCCATCATTATTTTATAATTTAATTAGTGTTTGAGTTGGAGGAATTGGGAAATTTTGTGAAAACTTTCCTAAATTATACAATGAGGATTTGAAGGTCGATTTGAGGTTGGAATTGGATAATTTTTGTATGGTTAAACTCGTATCAAAATGAGTATTCAGATTTAGTAAGTTTAGTCGGGTTCCAAGGTGCGGGCCTGGGGTTGACCTTTTGAGTTGCATTTTTTATGTTTTTTTAAAATTGCAACTTTATTATCTCGAATCATTTTCTATTGTTTGTATTTATGGTAATAAGTTATTTTGGCTAAATTCGAGCTGTGTGGAGTTAGATTTTTACGGAAAAAGCTTACTAGTGGGTTGATTTATCATGTTTAAGGTAAGTATCTTACCTAATTTTGTATGAGAAAAACTACCCCTTATCTTATAATCCTTAATTGGCTTTTTTATCTCTCTTATTGTCATGCTACCTCCTTTTTTGTTGGGTTATTATTTTTTGAAGTTGTTAATTATTGAGATATCTTTTCTTGTTGAGTAATTCTCACCTGTTTTGTTCTTTATTGAGATTCTTGTTCGTATTGTCTTTGAGCCGTAGGTTATATGTTGTGTAAATTTTTGTATTGTTAATTTGGCAAGTTGTGGCATATGGGAATTTGTGGTACGAGTTGTTATTGTATTTGTGATATTCATGTGCATGTGACAGTATAAGGATAAGGATTAATATGCATGCTGCGGTATAAGGTGGAATTTATATGCGTGTTGCTCGTAAGAGAATCACTTGAAACCACGCGGAGACATTAAGGGGCTAAAGTGCGTGTAGTTATTTTGGGAAAAATATTTCAAAAATATTTAATATAAGGCTCACGCTATGGTATAAGAAAATTTTGTGATTTTGAATTGTAAAATATGAATATGAGGCGGTACCTATTATTTGATTCTCGTTGTACATTATATGTCAAAGAGGCTTGTTAGTTGAACAATTTTCTTATCTCTTTATTTGCCTTACATTGCATTTTGTCCGTATTGATTTCTTGATGTTCTTGTCATATATTCCCTCTGTGTTGCCTTTATTTCTTTAATTCCGTTGTTAACTTACATTATTGAACTGCTTTATTTCCATTTATTTTCCTCGTCGACCATTATTTCCCTCTATTATATCATGTTCAGTTTCTTTATCTTAGTAGGTGTCTTGACCAAGCCTCGTCACTACTCTACAAAGGTTAGGCTTGATACTTACTGGGTACCGTTATGGTGTACTCATACTATGCTTTTACATATTTTTTGTGTATATCCAGGTACTTTAGATTAGGCTAGGCATTAGTTATTTGACCGTACATTTCCGAGAATTCAAGGTATACCTGTTTGGCGCTCGCAGGCATCGGAGCCACCTTATGCCCTTATTTTTACTACTGTTTACTATTTGTTTCGACAGTGTTGCACTAGGGATTTTTAGTATAATCTGTAGAGCTTATGATTCAGTTCCATCAATTTTGGAAATTTAGTTGCAAATGTTCTGTTTCGGGATTATTATGAGCTTTATCGAATTATCATATTATCTTAGTTATTAATTCTCTTACGATATCAATGAATGTTAGGCTTACCTAGTCTTAGAGACTAGATTCTATCACGACATCCAAAGTTGGAAAATTGGGATAGTGACAAGTTGGTATCAGAGCTCTAGGTTCAGAGGTGCTACGAGTGATAAGCAAGTTTAGTACAATTTTATGGATCAGTACAGAGACATATGTACTTATCTTCGAGAGACTACAAAACTGTTAGGAAAATTCCATTTCTTTGATTCTTTATCGTGTAAATTTGTTTGTTTTGAAATCTGAGTTTTCTCTTTCTATTCTCTCATAGATAGTGAGAGAACGCACTGGTGGATCTGATGATCAAACACCAGTGCCATTGCTAGAGCCGCGCGAGGCCGCGGTCGGTGCAGAGGCCAAGGAACGGTTGCATGACAGTTAGAGCACCTATTCAGGCAGCAGTTGAGGAGCCACCAATAGCTATGGTTGGGGGATAGACACCCGAGACGCCTGTCGTTTCCCCTAGATTTCAGGATACCCAAGCAAAGTTCCTGATCATATTCGGTGCTAATGCTGAAGCGGGATTGATTCTCCTTGCACCAGCTATATATCAGTCTAGGAGAGGAGCTCATATTCTTGCAACACACACTTGAGAGAAGTAGGCCCATGGTGATAAGGTCCTAGGGGTTATGCCAGTGCAGCTTGTTATCCTGGTTCAGCTTGAGGTCAGGCTAGAGGCACCTACGAATAGGTAGAGAAGATTTGAGAGTTTCAAGAATTATGATCCTCCTACCTTCAGCAACACAACTATCGAGGATGTGCAAGACTTTCTAGGGAAGAGCCATCATATTCTCCACACCATGGGTATTGTGGAGGCAAGCGAAATTGTTTTTAATACATTTAAGCTATTAGGAGCAACATATTAGTGGTGGCGGGCTTACGAGGAGGGTAGGCCAACTGATGTACCCCTACTCACTTGGGATCAGTTTTCTGAGATGTTTTTTAGAGAGTTTTATCCCTAGGCCCTTCGTGTTTCATGGCGCAAAGAGTTTGAGCAACTGCTTCAAGGGACTATGACAGTGTCAAAGTATACTATCAAATTCAGTGAGTTATCCCGACCTAAACCTACCTTGGATTCTATAGTTAGAGAGCGAGTCCGCAAATTCATCGAGGGGATCAAATATGGTATTAGATTCAGCATGGATAAAGACTTGGAGACAGACACTCTATATGAGTATATGGTAGAGATCGCATAGAGATTGAAGGGTATGCGGGGCCGAGAGGGAGAGCATAGGGAGGCCAATAGTCCTCGAGGTATTGGAGGATTTAGTGGTAGCCACGCTGCAGCTACAATCAAATATGGTAGGGGACATGAGAGTCGGTCAGTTCATTCAGCACTTCTAGCAACTAGCAATCCTCCGATTATTTCTAGGCCTCATATTGCCCATTATGCGCAACAACTTTCTAGTGCACCTCTCTCCTGGGGTGCTTTCATCAGTCAGTCCAGCCAACCAGGCCAGGGTCAATTTCAATTGCCATGCCCACCGAGAGTTTATTTTGAGTGTGACGATATCAGACACATGGTGAGCGACTATCCCAAACTTAATAGGAGTGCACATCCACTGGCTCCATGAATTCCACAGGGTCCATAGGGTTCACAATCCGTGGTTGTTGTTCCAATTTCCATCCCACCTACACCGCCAGCTAGGGGTAAAGTTCAGGCAGGCAGATATTGCCTTATAAAGGGAGGCCAAGCTCATTCGTATGCTTTTTCTGGTAGGATGGAGACTATCTCTTCAGATGCAGTCATCATAGGTATTAATCTAGTCTGTCATAGGGATGCCTCAGTTTTAGCCTCAGCTTTATTTGGTCCGGGCTCCACTTACTCATTTGTGTTATCTTACTTTGCTCCATATTTGGATATACCTCGTGATTCTCTCAGTTTTACAGTATATATGTCCATACCTATTTATTATTATGGATTATATTTATCGGTTGTATTTAGTTGTTATTGGTGGTTTTGAGAGCAGAGTTGATCTAATTTTACTCAATATGGTATCGCCTTATCATGCTATTCTGGATTGTCACGCCATGACGATGACACTGACAATGCCAAGATTGTCGTGGTTGGAGTGGAGAGGTATATTAGATTATATTTCTAGTAGAGTTATGTCCTTTCTTAAGGCACGTCAGATGGTTGAGAAGGGGTGTGATGCGTACTTAGCCGTTGTGAGAGATGTATGTGTTGATACTCCTGATGTTGAGTCAGTTTCGGTAGTGAGAGATTACACAGATATATTTCCTGCAGATCTACCGACATGCCAACCAATAGGGATATCGATTTTGTTTTTGACTTGGTGTTGGGCACTCAGCTCATTTCAATTCCACTATATCGTATGGCACTTGTAGAGTTGAAGGAATTGAAAGAGTAGCTTCATGAGTTTCTTGATAAGTGTTTTTTCTGGTCGAGTGTCTCGACTTGGGGCACTCTAGTTTTGTTTGTGAAGAAGAAAGATAGCTTTATGCTGATGTGTATTGATATTGGTAGTTGAACAAAGTCACAGCCAAGAACAAGTACCCATTACCATATATTGATTACTTATTTGGCCAGCTTCAGGGTGCCATAGTGTTCTCAAAGATTGATTTGAGGTCAGGGTATCATCAGCTAAAGATTCGGTATCCTGATTGTGAAGAGTGCATTCAGGACCTGGTATGGTCACTACAAGTTCCTAGTTATATCAGTTGGGCTGACCAATGCTCCAACAACATTTATGCACTTGATGAACAGTCTATTCTAGCCATATCTCGACTCTTTTTCATTGTATGCATTATACGAAATCTTGGTGTATTCCCATAGATGGAAGATCATGAGCAACATCTGAGGATCGTGCTCCAGACCTCGAGGGAGAAAATTTGTATTCAAACTTCTCAAAGTGTGAATTCTGGCTTGATTTGGTGGGGGTTTTTGGGTCATGTGGCAGCGAGTAAGGGGCTCATGGTAGATCCAAAGAATATTGAGGTAGTTCAGAGTTGGTCCATACTGTCTTCAGCTATGTTTCCTTAGTTTGCCAGGATATTATCGCTGCTTCATAGAGGGTTTCACGTCTATTGCTACACCTTTGGCAAGATTGACCTAAAAGGGTTCTCCATTTAGGTGGTCCATCGAGTGTGGGGAGAGCTTTCATAAGCTCAATACTGTCTTGGCTACAGCTCCATTTCTAGTTTTGCCCTCATCATCGGGTTCGTATATGATTTATTATAATATTTCATGTATTGGTATTGGGTGTGTCTTGATGTAGGAGGGTAGGGTAATTGCTTATGCTTCACGCAGTTGAAGCCCCATGAGAAGAACTACCCTATTCATGATCTATAATTGGAACTTATAGTTCACAAATTAAAGATTTAGAGGTATTATCTCTACCGCATGTCTTGCGAGGTATTCATAAATCACCCGAGTCTACAATACTTGTTTAATAAAAAGGACATAAACTTAAGGCAGCAGAGGTAGTTAGAGCTGTTGAAAGACTACGATATCACTAATTTGTATCAATCCTAATAAGGCCTATGTGGTAGCCCATGCCTTGAGTAGGAAGGGGGATAGTATGAGTTGCCTTGCATATATTCCATTTGGTGAGAAATCATTAGCATTGGATGTTCCGGCACTGGCCAATCAATTTGTGTCATTGGATGTGTCGGAGCCCAACCAGGCTCTAGCTTGCGTGGTTTCTTGGTCTTCTTTGTACGAGTGAATCAGAGAGTGTCAATTTGATGACCAAAATTTTCTTGTCCTCAAAGATACAATGCAACACGTTGATGCCAAGAAGGTTTCTATTAGAGATGACGGGGTGTTGTGGATGCATGGTATGGATGGGTTTCATTTGTCACGACCCATTTTGGTTAACTAGGTCATGATGGCGCCTAACACCACAGTTAGGCTAGCCAACTGCGGAAGTTTTGATTATGTCTCGATTATTAATTAGCCAACCAAATATACTAGTGTTTTCAAGTAAATAAAAGAAACTAGCAAGATCATACAGTGCTGATATAGTCATACAACCCCAAAATAATTGTTCTCTACAGTGTGTGCCAGAACCCGGTGTCACTAGCTACGGGCGACCAGTAGAGTATAAACAAAAATATACAAAACACTGTCCTACTGTCTGAATCAAAATAGACAGAAAATCACAAATACAGGAAAAGGACACCTTCGGCTGCGAATCGGCATGAGGGAGGAGGCAGCTCACCGTAGAAGTCCCAGAAAGTGCTCACTGATATGCACCCTAGTGATGTCCGGATCCACCTGCCTCAAACCCTGTACATTTAAGTACAGAAGCGTAGCATGAGTACGTAAACAACGTGTACTC
>MU684047.1:18025-31824 GCA_026770625.1 Nicotiana glauca
GGTTGGGAATTAAAAAAGGACAGGGGAATTTATGGCCGTTGATCAAAATGATCAACGACCTAGATCAAAAGGGCCGGGTGGGTTTTTAAATCGGGTCAGGGGTCGGATAATTTAAATTTAATTTGGGGCGGAATTGGGGTCAATTTAAGGTTAAAATTGAAAGGAAATGAGGCTGTAATTGAAATAGAAATGGGCTAAATGTTAAATAGTCAGTTTCCCCCTTTTTATTTTATAAAAATGTAATAATGATTTTAAAAGTAAATTAAAAATACTGAGCCAACAAATACTACATAAATATTAATCGAAAAATACTGGAAATAATTTTATAATTATAAAATGCCATTAATAATAAAATAGGCTATAATTGCAATTACATGCAATTTAGCTTTAAAAATGCCAAATAAATTTGTAAAAATATACGAAAATCACCTTAATTATATTTTGGTATAAGTATGAGAATATAAATAAATTATTCACCAAAATAATAATCTTGGGAATAATTATTGGTTATCTCCCTTGCCAGGATGTGGATATTATTGATGTTGATCCCTTGCCGGGATTTAAGTGTTTAATTGTTGTTCCCTTGCCGGGAGTTGTATTATAATCTTGCTTATTCCACTGCCCCATTGTTATGATTGTTGTTTGGGTAAGGAAGAATGCTAAAGCACGAAGGGTGATGTCGTGCATGATTGTGAGGAAAGAGTGTAAAGCACGAAGGGTGATGTCGTGCCGTACGATGTACCATTTCGTGCCGATTCTATTGATTATATGGTGATGAAAGAGAGTAAAAGCATGAAGGGTGATACCGTGCACGTTTTACTGTATAATTGATTTGGTGAGGACGAGAGTAAAAGCACGAAGGGTGATGCCGTGTACTTATTGATTTCTGATTCTTTATTGATGTCTAAGTTATGTTGTTTCCTTCATTACAATATGACTTTTACTTGGAATTTTTATCTTCCCCGCAGCATGCTCCCCCTCCCATACTGATTGGTTATCTCTGTATTTTCTTTTTCGCTGTATATATTTGAACTGCATAGGTTTATGTGATAGTCTGGTCTAGCCTCGTCACTACCTCGCCGAGGTTAGGCTAGGCACTTACCAGAACATGGGATCGGTTGTGCTGATGCTACACTCTGCACTTATGTGTAGATACCGGAGTAGCGTTTGGTCAGCAGCAGTATTTGGGGAGCGAGTGTTCAGTCCACCAAGACACCAAGGTAGCCTTGCAGGCCTCCGCAGGCCCGTCGTCTCCTCTATCCCTTGTTATGTTCTGTTATCACTTGTATTCGAGACAGACAATATTATTTTCTTTCAAACAGTTGTATGCAGTAAATCTTAGTAGTCCGTGAGTTTTGTGACACCAGTTCTTGGTAAAAGCATATGTTGATTTTCGTATTGTTTGGCTTATTTTGTCTAAGTCTTCCGCTTTAATCTCATATTCCGCTGTTATTTAAATGTTTTATCGCTTGTTGTTTTGATTTATAAAAAAGATTAAAATAAAAGAATTAAGAATTTATAATTTCGTGGCTTGCCTATCTTCTACGAGTAGGCACCATCACGACTCCCAAGGGTGGAAAATCTGGGTCGTGACAAGTTGGTGTGGATACCCAATTTTTCCCTGTATATTTTTTATATGCAAAATACTTTCAAAATACCATATGTATGCATAAGTATGCCCAAGTGTTTTAGTATTTTTCCCAATTTTTAAAGATTTTTAAATCAATTTATTGTCCATTTTAGCAGTGCAAAAAAATCAATAATTATTCCCAAAATTAGTATTTTTGTTAAATAATTTATTTTATTCTCACATTTATACCAAAATATAGCTAGGTTAATTTTTATACATTTTTACAAATTTATTTGGTATTTTAAAAGCTAAATTGCTTATAATTGCAATTTTAGCCTATTTTAAGAATTAATAGTATTTATAATTATGAAATTGGTTTCAATATTTTTAACTTAATATTTATATATTATTAACTGATACAGTCTTTTTAATTTGCTTTCAAATCTTTTTTTATACTATTTTTATAAAATAAAAAGGGAAAAATGGCTATTTAAAATTTGGCCTCATTTCGTTTCAATTGCAGTCCCATTACATATCGATTATAACCAAATTTGACCCCCCTAATTGACTAATTTCAAGCCCAATTCCGGACCAGCCCAATCCCACTTAACTCAACCTTTAACCTGTTTAAATTACCCGACTCAAGCCCTTTTGATCTGGACCGTTGATCTCTGAGATCAACGACCCCTATCCACCCTACCATAATTAAACCTAAGTGACTACCCTAATCCCCTCATTTCTTTTCAACATCCGCTTCTGAATACCCTCACTCTCTCAAACTCTCTCTAAGGTTCTTGAAACCCTAATCGCCCTCTACTATTTTCAACCTCAAACTCACCGGAATCCATGGCCTCTTAGGCCATGGATGGCCTACACTCGTCTCCCTTTGCTCTTGAACGCTTGGTGTTCGAAGTTTTGAGGTCTGACCTCGATGGTGTCCGTTCAGATCTTCTTCGATTCAAGGTTCCATGGCCTCTCCGGCTTTGCTCCGACTTATCCAAAGCATTTTGAGCCTGGTTCTGACTTATCCGACTTAGATCTCACCTTTTCCATGCCTTTCTCATTCTAGGGTTTCTCTGAAACCCTAGCTATTTGAGGTTTTCTCTGATTGTTTTCTTAAATTTGTTCTATATCTGTGCTCTACTTGAGTTTTTAAAATGCTTTCCCCAATTTTTCTTTCAAAAATTACTTCTCTCCGATTTAGGGTTTCTGAAAACTCAAAATGTTTCTCTGACTTTTCTTTTCATTTTTCTTTGTGTATATTTGTCACGCATGTGCTTATACTATTTTCTTATATTTTTCTACTATATATGTTCTTTTGTGCCTTGTCTTTCTACTGTGTTTCTGCACCATGCTTACATGTTCATCCTACTGTGTTTTTCCTATGTGTCTTGTTGATATACTTTTCTGGTATTTTGTGTTCTCCTACTGAGTTCTTAAGTTCTTTGTTTTCCTTTTTACTGGAAATTGTTTGAGTTCTCTTTAAACATGTTTCTTCTACTGTATTCTTAAATGTTATTCTACCTCTTTTCTTTTCTGAACTTGTTTAAGTCCCAGGTTTTCTTAAACATGTTCCTTCTACCCTCACTATGCTTCAAATCAGTTTCTTCACTTTGTTGTTTCAAACTTGCTATTTTATCTATTTGTTTTCTCATAAGTATCTGAAAGAGACCTCTGAGCCTGTTTCAATTATTTGTCTCCTCGTCTCTGTATCTGATTCGAGTTGGAAACCCTAGGATTTGGGGGTTTTGGCGAGTTTTGATCTTGTGTTTGGACTGGGTTTCTATTTTGGAACCCTGGACTCTCTCAGACTCATTCTGAGTCTATGTACTAAGTTTGAATTTCTTTGTTTATGACTCTGAACTTTTTCTATGCTAAACTCTTCTACAGATTAGTATGACAGTTCTTCGCACTTGAGCATGGCTGTATGTTTTTATATGTGTGATGAATTCTTTCTTCCAAAAAGGTTTTCAACTTATGATTGATTCAGAATCCTCTTTTAGGTTTAGTTGATTAGTACTGATTTTCCTTAAGTCAAGATTTTTCCCATCTTCCTGACCTGGTTCATTCACATGAAATCTTCAATTTCTGATTTTATTGGCTGTTTATTGATTGCCTTTCCTTATTTGCACAAATTGTGTGCTATCCGACTTTTCCTTAAATAAATCTCTGTGTATTTACCCTTCTTGTGCTGCTTTGGAAAAGTGTTGATCAATCTCTTTCCTTAATTATTACCCGTTTGAAATCAAAATCCCTTAACTAACGGGAAACTTGTGTAATTGATGGACAACTGATTTTTAAATTATTCTCCTACCTTATTCTGTTTGCCTTCTACACTATAAAAAAGGAACAACTCCTTTCTCACCAACACACTTTGAATTCGACACTTTTCAGATATTGTCAATTACACTCTCAATTCAACACTTTTTCTAGTAGCTCTCTTCTAAAATCTTCTGACTATTTGCTGCCAATTTGGCTTTACAAGACTACTGCTTTATTTTCTTGTTTCCCTAAAACTGGTATGTTCTTATTTAGCTTCCAGCCTCATCCCAATGTGTTTATTTTACAGCTTCTACAATCCTGTCTACTTTGCTATCTATGCTCAGTGTTAAATATGTATGTTGTTCTTTTTGCATCTATTTCTGCTGTAAATCCATGTACCCCTATCCCCTTCTATGTGTTAAGTTCAGAACATGGCAACATCCAAATTGAACATGGCATCGGTGTTGGTTTTTCCCATAGGTTCAGGGCCTTATATGGTTTTTTGTGATGCATCCCATGTTGGACTTGGAGCAGTGTTAATGCAGGATGGCAAGGTCATTGCCTATGCTTCACGGCAATTGAAGATTCATGAGAAAAACTATCTGGTTCATGATTTGGAGTTGGCATCCATAGTTCACGCATTAAAGATTTGGAGGCATTATCTGTATGGCGTGGCATGTGAGGTGTTCATGGATCACAAGAGTCTTCAGTATCTGTTCAAGCAAAAGGAGTTGAATTTGAGGTAGAGGATATGGTTGGAGTTGTTGAAAGATTATGATATCACCATTTTATAACATCCGGAAAAGGCCAATGTAGTGGCCGATGCTTTGAGTAGGAAGTCAGCCAGTATGGGCAGTCTTGCTTACATTCCGGTTGGTGAGAGACCGCTTGCTTTGGATGTTCACGCTTTAGCCAATCAGTTCGTGAGACTGGATGTTTCAGATCCCAGTCGTGTGTTAGCTTGCACGGTCGCTCGTTCTTCATTATTAGAGCGTATCCCTGATCGGCAGTATGATGATCCCTATTTGTATGTCCTTATAGATGTGGTACAGCGCGGAGGCGCCAGGCAGGCTACCTCAGATGATGATGGAGTTTTGAGATTGCAGGGTCGAGTATGTGTGCCTAATGTGGATGGGCTTCGAGAGTTGATTTTAGAGGATGCCCATAGATCCCGGTATTCTATTCATCCGGGAACTGCGAAGATGTATCAGGAATTGAGGTAGCATTACCGATGGCGTAGAATGAAGAAGGATATCGTTGCATATATGGCTCGATGTTTGAATTGTCAGCAGGTCAAGTACGAGCATCAGAGGCCTGTTGGTTTATTTCAGAGGTTTGAGCTTCTCGAGTAGAAGTGGGAGCGGATCACTATGGACTTTGATTTAAGATGTTTCTGTGAAATTTGGTGAAAAACGGGTGTCGTTTGACGTGATTCGGACCAAAATTGGAAAATTTGATGTTTTAAGAAGTTTGAAAATTCATGGATTTTGAGGTTTAATTCGATGTTTATGATGTTATTTTGGCAATTTGATCGCACGAATAAGTTCGTAGGATATTTTTGAGGTTCTGTGTATATTTGGTTTGGAGCCCCGAGGGCTCGGCTGAGTTTTAGATAGGCCACGTGGTGCATTTTGAACTTCAAATTTTGCTGGTAGATCAGGCCTGCAGGCTTCGCAAATGCGAAGGCTGGATTGCAAATGTGAAACCAACCCAGGCCTGCGCTGGCTCGCAAATATGAAGTTTCCTTCGCAAATGCGAAGATTTGCCAATTGGCTAGGGATCGCAAATGTGATATCCTCTTCGCAAATGCGATGTCGCAAATGCGACAATAATTTCGCAAATGCAAACGTTTGGGATTTCTGAAGGGGTTCACAAATACGAACCTCGTTTTGCATTTCCCACATCTGCAGAGGTCGGGGTTCGCGATTGCGAACCCCTGTTCGCAATTCCCACATCTGAGACATGCAATTTTATACTTTGCCAATTTTAAACCCCATTTTTCATATTTTCTCAAACCCAAACACACTTAGGCGATTTTTCAAGAATCCTTTCTTCTCCAAATCAATTGTAAGTCGTTTTTCACCAACTTTCTTCAATTCTTAACATCTTTTAACATGATTTCAACTTAAAATCAAGGATTTTTATGGGGGAAATTGGGTGTTTTGGGTATAACCTAGGTTTTTAAAAAATTAGGGATTTGGACCTCGATTTGAGGTCTGACTTCAAAATAAATTATATATTTGAGTTCGTGGGGGAATGTGTGATCAGGTTTTGGTTCGAACTTCGGGTTTTGACCAGGTGGGCCCGAGGGCGATTTTTGACTTTTTGGCAAAACTTTGGGAAATTCATTTTCATGCATTCAAATTGATTCAATTAGAATTTATTGATGTAATTAAGTAATTTGTGACTAAATACGAGCGAATTAGCGGTGGAATCATGGGGTAAAGCTATAATTGAAACTTGAATTGTGTTGGTGGCATCGAGGTAAGTGTTTGCTCTAACCTTAGCTTGAGGGATTAGGAGTTGAGTCATATTTGCTATGTGATACTTGTTAAGTACGATGTATAGGCATGATGACGAGTATCTATATGTCGGAGTCAAGCATGCCCCTGGGTCTTATATTGTGATTTTCATGACTTTATTGTATTATCTATGCTTAGAGGTGATTTTTATTTGTTGTGACAAGTTTGTGGGAGTAATTTTGACCTTTGAGTATTGAGGAGCATTGACTTAAGCTATATTAAGAATTGTGAAGGTATATGAGTTGATTGAACCCTTTGGAGCATTGGCTCAAGTGGTAAGTGAGTTGTGAAGTAAAAGTGAGAAAGAGAAAGAAGTTATTGTGTTGATACCCTTGATGGGTTATTGTTGATTTATCGGTTATCTCCCTTGCCGGGATGTGGATATTATTGATATTGTTCCCTTGCCGGGATTTAAGTGTTTAATTGTTATTCCCTTGCCGGGAGTTCTATTATAATCTTGCTTATTCCCTTGCCCCATTGTTGTGATTGTTGTTTGGGTGAGGAAGAGTGTTAAAGCACGAAGGGTGATGTCGTGCATGATTGTGAGGAAAGAGTGTAAAGCATGAAGGGTGATGTCGTGCCACACGATGTACCATTCTGTGCCGATTCTCTTGATTATATGGTGAGGAAAGAGAGTAAAAGCACGAATGGTAATGCTGTACATGTTTTATTATATAATTGCTTTGGTGAGGATGAGAGTAAAAGCACGAAGGGTGATGTCGTGCACTTATTGATTTCTGATTTTTTATTGATGTCTGAGTTATGTTGTTTCCTTCGTTACTTGATGACTTTTACTCGGAATTGTTATCTTTCCCACAGCATGCTCCCCCTCCCATATTGATTCGTTATCTCTATATTTTCTTTTCCGCTGTATAGATTTGAACCGCACAGGTTTATGTGGTAGTCTGGTCTAGCCTCGTCACTATCTCGCCGAGGTTAGGCTAGGCACTTACTAGCACATGGGATCGGTTGTGCTGATGCTACACTCTGCACTTATGTGTAGATACCGGAGTAGCGTTTGGTCAGCAATAGTAGTTCGGAAGCCAGCCTTCAGTCCACCGAGACACCGAGGTAGCCTTGCAGGTGTCCGCAGGCCCGACGTCTCCTCTATCCCTTGTTATGTTCTGTTATCACTTGTATTCGAGACAGACATTATTATTTTCTGTCAAACAGTTGTATGTAGTAAATCTTAGTAGTCCGTGAGTGTTGTGGCACCAGTTCTTGGGTAGAGGCATATATTGATTTCCGTATTGTTTGGCTTATTTTGTCTAAGTCTTCCGCTTTAATTTCATATTCCGCTGTTATTTAAATGTTTTATCGCTTGTTGTTATGATTTATAAAAAAGATTAAAATAAAAGAGTTAAGAATTTATAATTTCGTGGCTTGCCTAGCTTCTACGAGTAGGTGCCATCACGACTCCTTAGGGTGGGAAATCCGGGTCGTGACAACGTCGTTCTGAAGTCACCCACAGGCAATCCATTTAAATTGTAAAATTGACTAAAAATGAGGCCGAATATGAGTCCATGATTGCAGGTCTCGAATTGGAAAAGAGCTTAGGGGCGGAGGTGATCGAAGCTAAGTGCGACTCCCTTTTTGTGGTAAATCAAATGGAACGTTTGAAGTTAGAGAAGAACGAATGCAAAGGTACCTGGATAAGCTACATGTGACATTGCATCGATTCAAAGAGTTCACTTTGCATCACTTTCCTTGAGATCAAAATAGTGAGGCTGATGCACTTGCAAACTTAGGCTCTTCGGTCGAAGACGATGAGCTCAAATCGGGGGCAATCGTACAGCTCATGAGATCGGTAGTAGAAGAAGGTCACGCCAAAATAAACTCTGCAAGTCTAACTTGGGATTGGAGGAATAAATAAATAGAATATTTGAAAACTGGCAAAGTACCCTCAGATCCTAAAGAGTCGAGGGCCCTGTGCACAAAGGCCACTCGATTCAGCTTTTTCGAGGAAGAAAGCTTGTTCAGAAAAGTGTTCGATAGCCCACTAACTATATGTATGGGACCGGGAGATACTGAGTACGTTCTGAGGGAAGTCCACAAAGGCCTACGGGAACCACTCAGGCGCCGAATCATTGGTTCGAAAGGTAATCAGAGCCGACTATTACTGGATCGATATGGAAAAATATACGAAGGAATTCGTACAAAAATGTGATAAATGCCAAAGGCATGCTCCGATGATTCATTAACCCGGAGAACTGTTGCATTCGATCTTGTCGCCATGGCCATTCATGAAGTGGGGAATGGACATTATCGGCCCTCTTCCATGGGCACCGGGTAAGGCTCAATTTATCTTATTTATGACTGACTACTTTTCTAAATGGGTTGGATCCTAGACATACGAGAAGGTCAAGGAGAAGAAGTCATCGACTTCATTTGGGACCACATCATATGTCGGTTCGGGATGCCATCCGAAATCGTATGTGACAAAGGTAAACAATTTATCGACACTAAAGTGACCAAGTTTCTTGAGGATCATAAAATCAAAAGGATCTTGTCCATACGTTATCACCCCATTCGGAACAGACAAGTCGAATCGACCAACAAAACCATAATCCAAAACCTGAAGAAAAGGTTGACCGATGCCAAAGTAAAATGGAAGAAAATTCTTCCCAAAGTTCTTTGGGCATTCCACACAACCTAGAAGTCTAATACCGGGGCTACCCCGTTCTCATTGGTCTATGCGCAGAAGCTCTAATATCGGTCGAAGTCGGAAAGCCAAGTATTAGGTTCTGATATGAAATAAGGGAATCAAATGACGAGGCCATGAATACAAGCTTGGAACTATTGGATGAAAGGTATTATAATCGAATGGACACCCTTCGACACTTTAATATTGGGTACTTAGTATAAGTAAAGTTACGCTAAACACCCGGTACTCGAACGATGGGAAGCTGGTCCGAACTGGGAAGGACCATACCAGATCCTCGAGGTCACTACGAAAGGATCCTATAAACTCAGAATGTTGAACGGGGAACAACTACCGAACAATTGGAATCTCACTCACCTAAAATGATTTTATTGCCAAGGTATGTCCCCTTTTAGTTTCCTTTTATTTTTTGACTAACACTTGCAGGTGATCGACAAGACGCAGCACGAAGTCTTTAGGTCTGAAAGCACGTGTTGCACTCTTTTTTCCCTAAATCGGTTTTGTCCCATATAGGTTTTTGCGATAAGTTTTTAATGAGGCAATAGTGTATCGTGCTAATTTAGAATAAAAGGCTGATCATGAATCGGTATCGAAGATTGTGTTTACAGTATTCAAAATTTCTCTGCAATCAACCTCGAATACTGTGAGGGATTGCCCTCGATTATCGAATTGCTTTAGCAAAGGAATTATTTCGTAATGGAAGGGCCTCGATAGGTAGAATTTGTTGTAAGGACCAAACTGTCAAACGAATCGTGCCCTCATAGATTGCTCGAGCCCTGGTATAAAACATGTATGCATGTATAACCATTTAGCACAAGAATAAAGAAAAATACTTTCCTTTGCATTCATATTATGTTTAATTTTTTTCTCTTTACATCCCTTAAAGAATTTATTACTTTTAATCTCCTCAAAGAAACGAGCTCAAGGGCTGATTATATCCAAAATTCAGGTGGTCACTCCCTCGCTCGGGGACTGCCATCCAGAAATGAACACTAGCAGATCGAGCTATTAAACGTCGGGGATGCAAGACCTAGTAGACAACCCCCAAATTTCGAAGGCAACGGCCATACCCACTCAGGGACGGTTATCTTAGGCAAGCCTAGATAACTCGGGGAAGCAAGCGCCACTGAGCTACGCCCGAAATTAAAAGGCCACAAACATATTAACAAGGCTCGGAGATGTTCGAGAACCATAACAAAAGTAGGCTTCGAAATTCTCATAACCGGTTCTAAAGGCTATCCTCGACAAACCATATGTTGCATTACTTACTTTAGGAGAAAGTTCCCGGTGACACCGAACCCAAAACGCCTCAAAAGAGAATATTGTAAAGGCAAGGTTTGTTCAAACTTAAACAACCTAAGTTATTTTATGCCAAAGCATCCTGACCTTTGTGAATACAAGTAATCAAAGCAAAGGAAAAATTTGAAATCCAAAAAGGAAAAGAAAGCCTTGTATATGTATATATATATATATATATATATACCTAATAGTCTTTTACGGAGGCTAAAATGGCTTAATTCAAAAAAATTAGAACGGCTGAAGCGACCTCAAAAAGATGCAAAAGAAAAGCAAAAAATATAAAAGCGTAAGTGGCCTGGTCTTTATCGGAGGCAGCATCTCCATCCTCGGGATCTTCCCCATCTTCATACCCACTTAATCTCTCGAAATCCTCCTCGGGAAAGGCTAGCTTCTAGTTCATGGCTTCTTCCGATTTGGCATTCTCGATTTCGGCCAATATGTCGAAACGCTTCCTCGAGGGCTTCCCTTCTAGCTTGCCACTTTGCATGATCCACCATGCTCTTAGCCTGTGCTCGGATGGCCTCGACGTCAACCTTGAACTGGGCCACTTTTGCATCGGCTTTGGTATTGGCCAGAGCCACCTCAGGTTCATTGGCCAATTTTGCCTTATAAGAGATAGCCGAGTCAAGTTGGGATTGAATCTCCTCAATTTTCTTGACCTGCACCGAGGCTTTCTCTCGTGCAGCTCAGAGTTGGGTTTCATCATGGCTTGGTCTTCCTCGATCACCAAGCATCTATGGTAGCTAGCAATCCCAACGGGGGCAGCGAAGACCCGGGTATCCTCTGGTACAAAAAAATCTATTGACCGCCTGCGTTCGGGGTTAACACCTGGGGCTTGGATTTGATCCACCAGGTTTGGGCTCGATGAAGACCCAATAGCGCCCCAAGATGGCACTTTCTTTGGAACCGATAAGTTACCAAACCTAGTGACATCTCCGAGGTAGAAAACTCAAATCCATCCAAGAAGCCATGGATATCAGTCGCCCCTTGAGTCCCCTTATAAAAACGAGCTTCTAACATACTGGCCTCACTAATCATGGCGTCCAAAACCTGAGGATATCCAGAAATATCGATCACTCTGAGTTCGTACCTCAGGTCATCTTCCGCTGCTTGGGAAGCCTCACCTCGGTCCTCTCTCGACCATCATAGCTTGGGGAGGAGTGGCCTCAACTCCTTCTAGTTTAGAAGCTTCGGCCAAAGCTCCCTCATCAACCTCCTCCAGCGCGGAGGGCTTTTATATCGATGCACCAGCCCGCACGAGGGCCACCAGTTTTGAATTATCTTCTTCTTCTTCGGAATCATCCATTAATCGATGGATTGAGTCCGAAGGCATAGCACCGGTATCCCCCTAAGGCTTGCGAGACCTCATCGCCGGTCTTTTCTTTTCTGAGCCCGGGGAATTCAGAGCCCCTTTTCTTTTCTTATTTTTGGCCTGCATCAGAGCAGGTGGTTGGGGAAGGATTTCTTCGCCACCAGATAGAGGCCTCATTGCAACATCCTTCCCGAGTCCTACAAAAGAAAAAAGACGAGTAAGCCCGAAAAGAAGCCCGAAGGATAACTGCTCTAAAAAGGAACTTACCATGATTGTGGGCCTCCCATCGACCCTTCAATAACTCCATCCAAGCATGTTCGGAGTATGGTCTCTATCATACGAGGCCCTCGACCCATTACTTGAGTTCGGTAATAACGTCCGGCACCTGGGCCACAGCTACAACACCAACAACATAGATCAGGAAAGAAGATAAGAAGTAAAACAGCAAAATTGAACATTCAAGGCAAAGTACTACTCACAATTCATGTTCCATTTCTCAGGTAACGGCATGTCTTCAGCAGGGATCAGGTCTGAAGTCCTTATTCAGACAAATCGGCCCATCCAACCTCAGTCACGAGCCTCGTCGGGGACTGTAAAGGTGCATAAGGTAATCGAGGGTGAAAGGACATCCCTCGATTTTGCTTAGGAAGAATCGGAGAAGAATCACTATTCTCTAGAAGGAAGGATGGATCTGGCCAAGGGTCACGTCGTACCTTGTGTATAAGGCTACGATGACAGGGTCTAAGGGACCCAACGTGAAAGAGTAAGTATAAATACTTAGGTAACTCTCCACGCGGTCAGTGATCGATTCCTCTGGTAAAGGTACCACTACATGTTTTCTGACCCAGTTGCAATCCTCTTTAACCTTGGCAAAGAGATCATCGGTAATTGTGCATATATACCTCAAGACCGGTTCACATCGACCCCGTACCGATGAGGTTTTTTAATCTTAAAATTAGCAACAGCAGGGCACCCTCTCAGAATGAAAACCTCAAGGGGATATTTTTCCACATCTCCGTCGCCAGTGGGCCACGATGTAGAGGCGACCTCCTTTTACGGTACAGTCTTAGAACTTTTCACCATTGTAAAAGAAAAAGGAATTAAGATGGTGTGCAGTTTGCTAAAAGTTCAAGAAATTTGGGTGCAAGAATTGCAAAACTTATAGATTTTTGAAGAGAAGCAAGAATGAGAGAAGCTTTGAACGTAAAGTCTGAATAGAGGGAGGTTAAAGTACTTACAACTTGTCGGTGATGGTTCGGAACCGGTAGTGGTCGACTATCAACTGACAGGCATTTAATGCTCTAGTAACTGAATCAACGGGATATTTCAATATCCGCTTGTCGCTTGCGTCATAATCGGGTCGTCGCTTACGTCATGGCCCATCGAGACTGGATTGGAAAGTTCATATCATTTCTCATCATCTTCTCTTCGAGAAATGAGGGGACTATCTGTTATAATACTGCAATTGTAAAATAATTCTGGAAATATAGATGAACATAAACAGAAAACCAATTCGAGCCCACTGAATTCACAGTGTTTCCTTAAGGAATTTAATCCCCTCCTAGTACCTGCGATGACCCGACCCGTCGTCTCATGTGTTTTCGTCCCGTTTTCCCCGTTTATTGCTTCTTCATGATTTATTATGTGTGTTGGATGAGTTTGAGTTGATTCGGATTGGATTTGGTAGGAAATGGGGCAATTAGTCTCTTTAAGGGAAGGTTGGTTTGGAAAAGTCAATCGGAAGTTGACTTATGAGTTAGAAGGATCGGATGTGATTTCCGACGATTCAGTTAGTTAGGGGATGATTTGAGGCTTAGGAGCGCAATCGGAAGTAATTTTGGAGATTCGGTGTAGAATTAGGCTTGAATTGGCGAAGTTAGCATTTTGGCGATATCCGGTTGATAGGTGAGATTTTGATCCGAGGGTCGGAATGGAATTCCGAGAGTTGCAGTAGCTTCGTTAGGTGATTTGTGATGTGTGTGGAAAATTTCAATTGAATAGGAGGTGGTTAGCTTGGTTTTTGATCGAATGTGAGTTTCGGAAGAATTTGATAAACTTAGGCTTTGATCTGGTGAAATTTGATGATTTTGATGTTAGCGGTAATGTTTTGATGGTTTGAGCAAGTTTGAATAAGGTAATAGATCATATCTGTACTTTTGGTTGAGGTCCCGG
>MU684050.1:7672-22326 GCA_026770625.1 Nicotiana glauca
AATCCAACCAAACGATGTCCGAATGACCTGAAAATTTACAGACATATCCAAAATTACCTAACGAAGCTACTCCAACTCTCAAAATTCCAATCCGACCTTCGGATCAAAATCTCGCCTATCAATCGGAATTCGCCAAAATTCCAACTTTGCCAATTCAAGCCTAATTCTACACCGGACCTCCAAATTCAATTCCGATCGCACTCCTACGTCACAAATCATCCCCCGAAGCTAACCAAATCACCGGAATTCACATCCGAGCCTTCTAACTATATAGTCAACTTTCGGTTGACTTTTCCAAAACAAGCTTCCTTCCAAGAGGCTAAGTGCCTCATTTCCAACTAAAACCAACTCAATTCTATCCGATTCATTCAATACTGATATTGAAGCATAGAACAACATAATATGGGGAAAACGGGGCGGTAACTCACGTGACAACGGGTCGGGTCATCACAATGGCCATTGTAGACTTTTTCAAGGATGCGCTGGGTCTGGTTTGGTCCTTGACACTTTACTAGAGGGCTGCCATAAGTTCTCTTGTACATGTCGCTGTGAAGGAGACTGTATCTAGATGTTTGCATTCTTAGTTTCTTGGCTTCTTTCTTATCATTTGGGAGCGTGTCATACTTAAAATAGGTGATAATATGATTGCGTCAATCCCAAGTTAAGTTTATGGTTCTTACCTCGATTTGGTCTAGTGATGAGTTGAGGAGGTGAACCGTGCTCTTATCCCCGGTAGTGATGCTTTTGGTGGCTGCGACCAATTTGGTGAGGCTGTCCTCTTTGGCGTTCTATGCATGTGAGATCTGGTCGAGCTAGCATTCGTTGAACTCAGGCAGTAGCTTGCAAATCTCAATCTGATATTTTTGCAACCTTTATTCCTTGATTTGAAAAGTCCTTGTGACTTGGTTGACTACGAGCTGGGAATCATAGCGGAGTTTCAAACACTTCGCCCCATACTTGAGTACTAGCCTCACCCCTGCAGTTACGGCCTCATACTCGGCCTCGTTATTAGCCATATCTGGGCATCTTATGGACTTGTGAATTATTTCACCCGTGGGGACCTCGAGTACGAGTCCTAGTACAGACCCCGATGTGTTAGATTAGATGAGACATCGGTGTATAGAACCCAAAGGTCTTGCATTTGGAGGGAAGTTTGACGACTTCCTTTTCGACTTCAAGCATTATCTTTGCACTGAAGTCGACAATAATGTCGGTGAGCACCTGTGACTTTATCGTTGTTCGTATGTGATACCGTGATCACTTAGATCGATGACCCACTTGTCTAGCCTCCCCGATAGCTTGGGTTTGTGAAAAATGCTCCTCAGTGGGAAGGTTGTAACGATCGAGATGGGGTGGCACTGGAAATAGGGTCTAAGCTTTCGTGAAGTTATGACCAATGCCAGAGACAATTTTTTGAGGTACGGGTACCTCGTATCGGCGTCGATGATTGTTTTGATAATGTGAAATATGGGAGATTGCGTACCTTTGTTTTTGCTGATCAGGACAACACTTACCGCTACTTCGAAGATGGCTAGATAGAGGAGGAGGTGCTCTCCAGCTTCGGGTTTTAAAAGCAAGGGTGGTGATGATAGGTATGCCTTCCGTTCTCACATATCCTGGGCACACTTGGGAGTCCATTTGAGGCTATTGTCTTTTTTGAGTACGCCAAAAAAATTGAGAAATCTATCAAACAACCGCGAGATGAATCTTGATAGAGCGACGATTTTACCAGACAACCTTTGGACTTGCTTCTTGGTAGTCAAGAGTTCTGGTATCCCCTCAATAGCTTTGATTTGGTCTGGGTTGACCTCGATCCCCCGTTGTGATACTAAAAAACCCAAGAACTTTCCTTAGGCTACGCCAAACGCGCACTTCTCCGGGCTCATTTTCATTATGTACCATCTCAATATGTCGAAATCTTCCTTCAAATGATCGATGTGATCTTTGCCTTTATGGATTTGACCAACATGTCATCTATGTATACTTCCATGGTCTTGCCAAGGTGGTATTTGAACATTTGGTGACCAATCTTTGATATGCAACCCCCGCATTTTTTAGCCCAAACGACATGACCCTATAAAAATACGTTCCTTGGTGGGTGATGAACGTAGTCTTCTCCCAGTCTTCTCCTCCATAAGTATTTGGTTATAGCATGAGTACGCGTGCAAGAAGCTCAATTGCTCGTATTCGTCTGTTGCGTTGATGAGTTGGACGATGTGGGGTAATGGGAATGAATCTTTTGAACATGCTTTGTTCAAGTCTGTGAAATCCATGCACATCCACCAATTCTTGTTTTTGTTTTTGACTAACACTATGTTGGCGCTCCACTTAGGATACTTCGACTCCCTGATGGATCCATTCTCTAATAGTTTCTCTACCTCCTTGTGGACTGCTTCGTTGATGACGAGGTTGAATTTGTGCCTGACCTGTCTTACTGGTAGGTGGAATGGATCGAGGTTTAGTTTGTGTGTGGCAATTTCTTTTCGGATACTGCATTAGTTCTTAAGACTTGACTGAATTTACCTAGTTCTCGGAGTTTGCAACCGATGTAGATATTTTTGCTACGGTCATTGAGGTATAACTAAGCAGGGTCAAGGTCTTCGGTCAAATTTGCAGTCTCAACCATTTCGGGATCTATGATAGCGTCCCCGGTCTCTCTTTGCGTCGACCTCGGCCTAGTTGATTGCTATACCTTTTTTTCTTTATCTTTTTTCTTTTCGGTTGTCGTGTTGTACTAGGAAATGCGGTAGCATTCTCGAGATATGCGTTGTTTTTCGTGTATGCTGAATATCCCCCATGGTGTTAGGAATTTAATTACTTGGTATAAGCTGGAGAGGATGGCTCTCATGGGATGTATCTATAGTCATCTCACGATGGTGTTGTACGTGGTGGCCTGGTCCATGATGTGGAATGTTGCCTCCAGTCATGCCACCGCCCAAGATGAGGAGTGTAATTTCCCTGACATCCGCTCAACTGCATTAAACCGATTAGCGAGATGCAACGCGATACTATCTTCCCCTCGAGTCATATTTGGGTGAGGAATCGGGGATGGATAATGCGCACTCCACTTCCATCATCCACCATGATACATTTGCCATCGGTATCTAAAATGTGTAAAGCAATGATGAGGGCATTATTATGAGGGAAAGTAAAATCGTCGGCACCCTACCCGTCGAAGATGATACTTTCTTGGAGTCTGACGTACTATTCGCGGGTGATAAACCACTTGAACTTGTGAGTAGTGGTGAACTTCACGTCATTGATAGAGTTTTCATCGCCGCCACCATTGATCATGTTGATAGTACAAGCTGGTAATGGCGTCTTTGACGGGCCTTAATGTTCATGTCCTCTGGCGAAGTTGTTCCTCCCCTTGTCGCTTGACAACTCTTTGAGGTGTCCCTGCCACAGCATGTTTACGACTTCTTGTCTAAGGGTGATGCAATCTTTTATTTTCTGCCCATGTTCCTGGTGGAATTCACAGAGGGCGTCGAATTTTTTGGTGTTCAGATCAGACCTCACCTTTGGTGGCAGCTTTACCTTTGCTCCGAGCTTCTCAAGGGAATAGACTATGTTTGCAGGTGACACACAAAAATTATGAGTAGATGATAAAGGGCAATACTTATCTTGTTTCGGTAAGTCCCAGTCCTTGCCCTGGACGGGCCCTCTTCATAGCGGTGGTAAGGTGTGCCCTGACGTATGGCCGGTGTCATTCCCTGTTGGGTCGCAAGACCAGGTGGTCCCTTCTGACATTGTCCCTTCGTTCTTTCCTAGACTCAGCTTGTACTGAAATGAGTCGATGAGTTTGTCCGTCAAGGTCGTCCTCATCTGCTCGGACTTCGGCACAATAGGCATTATGGATCTCGTCCCAAGTAGTTGGGGGTATTTCATCAGCCGACTCAATAATTTTCTAGTTTCTCTTGAAACAACCCTACTCAGCCCATTCTGGAAAGCTACGACCGCCATCCCCTCAGATTCATTCGACAAAGTCATCATTACTCTATTGAACCGAGTGAGGAAGTCCCTCAGTCCTTCTCCAAAGGATTGTTTGACAACGAATATGATTTTTACTTTCGCTTCAGCCTTCTTGGCTCCAGTGTGCGCGGTTACAAACTTGTCGGCCATTTCTCTAAAGTTTCTATGGAATAGGCTGGTAACTGTGAGTACCATGTTAGTATTCCTCCTATAAGTGTTTCGCCAAACTTCTTTAGCAATCTAGAGGACACTTGTTCCTTAGTGAGGTCGTTGCCTTTCACGGTGGTGACGTAATGGGTCACTTGATCTTATGGATCGGTCGTTTAGGTCATATTTCTTGAGATTTGGTGGCATTTTGAAGGTCTTTAGTATGGCATGTGGGAGTGCTGCATCATTGTATGGATGTTCTACAAACCTGTCGGCGTCCTTTTTTGGCAATAACTAAGTGGCCCCGGGTATCTTGTCGACCCGTTCCTGGTGTTCTTTCATATGGTCTCAAAGTCTTTTGTTTTCATTGTCCATTTCCTCTATCCTCTTTAGAACAGCAGCAAGAGATTTGTCACATGCACTATTAGAAATATTATTAGTTTTAGCTGTTGTTGGAGGGTTCGGCCAGTCACATTGTTCGTTTTCTCGTTGCACAGTGCATGCCTTGCAGTTTTCTATAGTCGCATCTGGAGTGGTCCTATTGAGCCATGCTCACCAGCGTATCGTTCAACCACGCCTCGAAGAGCTTCTTCAAAGTTGGTGGTGTCCCTTCTTTTGTGGACGTGGAAGCTTCTTTTCCGTTGGGTTTTGTTATGCTATAATGGGGGAAGGAGACCTCTCGCGCCTAGGGGAAGTAGTGGGCGTTATGTCTTCGCCTAGGGTTTCACAGCTCTCATTGATAGCATTCATGATGTTGTTAGGGAGATCCCCCATTACCTTTGTCCTCTCTCCTTGGTTACCTGCCATGTAGGTTTTTGTACGCACAAGGAAAGAAAAAGATCTTGAGCTTTGTGATGTTAGTGACTTGAGTTTGACGTAGATCTAAAGGAAACTAAAAAATTTAACTAAGAAATCCCCACAGACGGCGCCAAATTCTTTGACCAAAAAATATATATCTTGGTTCAACTAAACAATCGGCGGAGCAGGATGGGAAGGGAAACATGAGTCTTAAAAGTTATATTTCTTTCATAATTGAAGGATATTTCAAGTAGAAGAGCTGGCATATTGTTTGACATTTGAATTTCTACCATTAGCGCCCAAACTAACCATCTCGATTGATCGATTGGGAAGGTTCTCGAACCGGGTTACGATCGAATAAAGCGCGAAACCAACGAGTTCAGTCGAACAAGGTAACGAGTCTAAGGGAAGGATCAATCTAGAAAGTAATGGACATGTTAAATTTATACAAATAAGGATTATTCTTAGTTAATATTAATATCCCCAAGACAAAGTTCTCGAAATTGTGATAAATAGCATATGGATCTGTCCCAAAGGCTATGACAATGTATAATAGTTAATATTTAAGAACCCAAACAAAAGTAATATGGCAACTAATCTATATATAATAAAAGGAGAGGCAAAAGCACATTATTAATACAAGTGGCATAACCACAAAAAGCCAAGTGGCAATATTAAGACAAAATAAACTAACTTTTTAACTAAACTTCTTAAATTTTAAATTAATTGATTATTCTATTTGAATTAATAAATATAATTATATTATAATTAGCTATATTAAAAATACGAAAATATAAACAAAAAATAACTACTCATTCAAATTCAAATATCAAATATATAATAAAAGGAGAGGCAAAAGCACACTATTAAGACAAGTGGCATAACCACAAAAAACCAAGTGGCAATATTAAGACAAAATAAACTAACTTTTTAACTAAACATCTTAAATTTTGAATTAATTCTTTACTCTATTTGAATTAATAAATATAGTTATATTATAATTAGCTATATTAAAAAATAAAAATAAAAAAATAAAAAAAATAACTACTCATTCAAATTGGGGAGTAGTTTCACTTTGGAGTTTTAAGTTATCTTAAAATTTAAAAAATTATAAAAACAATTGCTACAATAAAAAAAACGAAAATATTAATAATTAAAAGTGCCATTATTAAGACAAAATAGACAACCTTTTTAAGAAATAGACAACCTTTTTAACAAAAAAACCTTCTTAATTTTTTTAATTAATTGGTTACTTTATTTGAATTATAAATATAGATATCATATAATTAGATATATTAAAAATAGGAAAGTATAAATAAAAAAATAACTACTCAAACGAAACTATATATAATAATTAAAAAATTTAAATTTGCTACAATAAAAAAACAAAAATATTAATAATTAAAAGTGGCATTATTAAGACAAAATAAACTACCTTTTTAACAGAAAAACCTTCTTATATTTTCTAATTAATTGGTTACTTTATTTGAATTATAAATATAGATATCATATAATTAGATTTATTAAAAATAAGAAAGTATAAATAAAAAAATAACTACTCAATCGAAACTATATATAATAATTAAAAAATTTAAATTTGCTACAATAAAAAACAAAAATATTAATAATTAAAAGTGACATTATTAAGACAAAATAAACTACCTTTTTAACAGAAAAACCTTCTTAAATTTTCTAATTAATTGGTTATTTTATTTGAATTATAAATATATATATCATATAATTAGATATATTAAAAATAGGAAAGTATAAATAAAAAAATAACTACTCAATCGAATCTATCTATCTATCTATCTATATATAATAAAAGGAGAGGCAAAAGCACATTATTAATAATTAGTTATTGGTAGTTATTTTTAATTAATAATTAGTTATTGGTTATTATTTTTGAATTTAAATATATATATAAAAAACGAAAATACAAAAAATACAAAACTACCATATATATATATATATATATATATATATATATCTTATAATTAACTATAATAAAAAAACAAAAATATAAATATATAAAAAATAACTACCCATTGTGAGCACGTGATTTTTGCCCTATACGAGAATTACTCCCAAAAAATTCAAAATAAAATAATTTTATTTGTTTGCAATTGTCGTGAACTTTGTGTTAATTTTCTATCATTATTTGCATTTTTTTTCTATTTCTCTTTCTTGCATATTTATTTGTTTGAATAAATGAAAAAAAATAAAAATACAAAAAAATATGTTGTATTTGCATTTAGGACTTAATTTTACAATTAGGAGTAATTAAGTAAGTTTTACAAAAATAAAAAAATCACAAAAAAAATAACGTACTTCGCATTTTAGTGTTTAATGTCAAAATTGTGTGATTTCTTTTAATTTGATATTTAATTATTTATGATAATTACTACTTAGAATTAATTAATATTTTTAGGATAATTTGGTCGAGGTTAAATTTAGGTTTTTATTTTTATTTTAATTGGGAAAGAAAACTGAAAAGGGAAAGAAAATAAGAAGTGAAAAATCGGATTTGGGCCAATTCCAATTCAATTCACCCAAGCCCAAACCAAACACCCTTATACCCAACCAAAATACCCACAAACCAAGCCCAAACCCTTAAAAATCCGATCCACCCCATCTCCCCACTCAATTTTGACCGTTGATCTATAGTAGATTCAACGGTCCGGAACTCTCCCATTTTTTAATATAAAAACTATTCAAAAAAAACCCACCCCCTCATTTCTAAACTCCTCATTCTTCCGCTTCTCTCACATCTCTCTAAACTTTAAACCTCTCTACCTCCCTCTTCTCCCTCCGCCGCCGCCGCCACCGCCTCCACCGTCGTCGTCGCCGCCGCCTATCGGAATTCTTTTCCGGCGGCGGCCTACCTCTATATTCCCTCAAATTCACACAATCTTCTCCTCCTCTGCCTCATCTTATCAACCAACTTTCCAAATCCCAACCAAAATTCGTAGATCTTAGATCTAAAAAAGCCAAAAACCTAGATCTACCCTTTTTTTTTGTACATTTTCCTAGCCGTTAAAAAATTCTTCGGTCAAGATCTCCCATCAAGTATCTTAGATCCAAGACGAGAGTCTTGATTTGAGGATTTTTTTCACGGTTAGACCCATGTAATTTTGTTATTTAATTTTCACCTTCCTTAATTTATTTATGCATTTATATTTTTTGTATTTTTATTCTCATTATGTATGTTATTTTCTGTATTTTTGTTTTATTTATTTAGTTATTTTCTATTTTTTATTTAATTTATATTCTGCGTAAAAAAAAATTTATTTATTTTTATCCGAATTTGACTTATTTATTTTTGTTGTTTAACGCATTTTTTATTAATTAATTACTTAAGTCATAATTAACTAAAATATGTAAAAAAGATGTGTAGATTGATTTAATTAGATAAAAATAATAAATAAATAAAATTATTAAAAAATATAGTATTTAGATTCCGTTTTTTACATCTCATCAATTTAATTACTGTTATTCTATTAAATATATTATGTAGTTATTAATGGGTTGTACTACTAATATATCAAGTAGTGGTAGGGTAGAAATTGCACTACTTAATTTAAATAACAAATGGGTGGTAGGGCAGGAATTGCAATACAATTAAGATATAAGCACTAAGTTTGGTGGACAATTAAGAATGGAAAAGATAGGCTGATAATGGTGAACACACTTAGTTTGATGCCTATATAAGGTTTGAATCTGATAAGAAAGAAAGAGGGGAGGAAAAACAAGAAAAACATTAAGAAACATTCTGAAAATCCAAGGGATATACATAGAATATACAAAAATCAGAAGAAGAAATCGAAAAGATCTTGAGAAATTCAGTAGAAAAGTTTTAAGCAAGTTTGGGTTCGGATTTCAAGCTGGTTGATTCCTGCGTTCTTGTTGCACTACTGCTATTATTGTTGTTGTGTTACTACTGCTGACTACTCCTCCTCCTTCTATTTTCCATTATCCAGGTACACACTCTGAAATCATGTACTGATGTAAACCTGAAGTTGGAGATGAAATGAAATGCTATCAAGTTTCCTTTTGAATTCTCTCGCATCTTTAACTGGATATTGAGTAGAATTTACTTGCAACTGACTTATAAGTGTATAAAGTGGACTGTTGAATCTATCTCTACAAATATGTGAATATCCATTGTAATTAATCTTAGTTGTTGATTACTAGTTATGAAATATAGTGTAGTTAATGCGTTTCCAGCTAGCCGTAAAATAGTTTCAAATAGTTTACAGGTTCAAATAGTTCAAATGGAAATCAGCATGTTGGTTTAATGTGTCTAGTTCTGAAATTGCGAGGCCACTTAAGTAAATAACATCATTTTTAATAGCAATTTGAATAATGTTAGTAACTAATGTTAGTGATAAACGTTAGCAGGATGTCAGTTTGTAAGCGTTGATGTTTTAAATTCAAAAAATGGCTTTTGTATTACACATATTTAATTCCAACAGTTCAATTCATCTAATACTGTTAGTTTAAGTTAGTTAGAGAATGGTTAGTTTATTTTAATATTTTTGTCAATCTCGTATGCATATTATAATTCTAGCTTTAGTAGTTCGCTTATAGAATAAGGCACGGAACAATTTTCCATTTTTACAAATTCGAGTGTAATTTTCCGGTAGCATCTATTGTAATCTAATAACTAATAAGAGGCCCAAGCTTGTCAAGCATGTAAATCAATTAGGACTTTTTCTTCTTTCATTTTTAGAGACGAACAAAAAATAAAAAATGTAGTCACTTTAGGGTGATCCTTTTAAAATAAATGAGACGAGCCTCACCAAATAAAACGCACAAACTGCGGGGCCCTCATAAGTGTATATATTAAAATACTTACCCAAATCCAAATCCCAAAACGTCGAGTCAAATGTGTTCAGGATTGCGAGTGCATTTCATGTGACGCGATCCGAAGACGTATTTTAAACGACGTTCAATTTTCTTTAATAATTTGAATAAAAGCGGTTAAAAGTAAAAATTTNTAACAGAATTCCTTATCCGGATTTTTGGTTCGCGGACTGTCAAAATAGAGTCAAACCTTTCCTCGATTCGGGATTCCACTGGTGACTTGGGACACCATAAATCTCCCAAGTGGTGACTCTGAATCTCTTAATAAACGAATCCCATTTCGATTGTCCTTTAATTGGAAAAACTCCCTTTACTACACTCCTTCAGGGGCGCGGTTGGTAAAAAGGAGGTGTGACAGCTCTGGGGACCCAAGTCCCAGAACCATTGGTTCAGGGTTCAAGAATTCGAGCTTGGTATATGTGTTGTATTTGGCTAGTATATTATCTGATTTTTCTTATATGTTTGGGCCTAATATGCTAAATGATGCTTTCTACCACTTTGATATTATTTGAACTGTATATAAACTGTGCCGAAACCCATCTCCTCTCTGAGTCTTCTAAATCATGAAGAAGGGTGCACTTCGTGTGACTTCTTTTCTGTATAGAGTCTATCCCAATTTTAGAACGAGGTTCGGATAAGTTGCAAAGCCGGTGAAGCTTCTGTATTCCCGGTACACTGCCCTCCCCTCGACTCGAGTTCTCCGCTCAGGTAAGCCAGGTCTAGAACAATAAACCCAGGTTTTAAAATCTAGAATAACATAGCCTCATGCCGGATCCATAGTATGAACGTTTGTTTGCATCATGTGCATTTGACTTACTTAGGGGACTCAACACAGGGGTTGGGTCCGTCTAGGACAGGTGTACCTGAAATGAAAAGACCATCCTGATGCATCTTACTTGCTACCTGTGCATTTATTTTGCTTCGGACTAGCATGCTGACCAGTTTATGAAAATTCGGAATATTAGAAAATTAGAAAAAAAAAGAGAAAAACAGCAGCGTAGAGAGATAACTACTTTTTTTTTTTAGAAAGAAACAATGCTCAAGTAGTGTCAAAACTCTGCCAAAATTTAAAAAAAAAAGTGGAAAAAGAAAGAAGTGATGTTTTCGAAAAGATAGGAGTCTTGTTTTTTTTAATCTAGTTTATTTTTCCTAGCCCAAACTACGCCGGTTTGATTCTCACAGGATGTGAGATACGTAGGCAACCCTCATCGGGTCCAACCTCCCTTTTGCAAAAGTAGCCAAAAATGTCAAATTTTAATTTTTGTTATAAATAAGTCGGGTGATGCCGTTCTTATTAAATATAGCCGAATGTTCCCGAAAGGGACGCCGGAAGGCTGACTTTTTATAAACGGCCACCTTTTGTCATTTTTAAATTTTTGTCGATTGACCCACACAGCCTTAAAATCTTCGTCCCCGAGGTGCTAAAAGGCCGTGTTTGCAATATTGGGTTTTCTATTTTTGAAAAAACAAGAAAAAGAGTCGTAAATAAGTCAGGTGATGCCGTTTTATCAAAAATAGCCGAATGTTCCCGAAAGGGACGCCGGAAGGCTGACTTTGCATAAACAGCCACCTTTGGTTATTTTTAAGGTTCTTTGACCAGTTAGCCCACACAGCCTTAAAATCGTCGTCCCCGAGGCGCTGAAGGGTCGTGTTTGCAAAACCAGTCTTTTGTTTTAATTTGAAAAAAAAAAAGAAAAAAAAAAGTCAGTGGGCAAGTGAATGCCTTTGTGATATTTGGTCAAAATAAGCCGAGACAGCTTCGGTAGTGTATTACACCGTTCTTGCCGAAATAGTCTTAGAGTATCTTTCAGTTGTCGAAAAGCTATTTTCGTAAAAGAACGGACAAGTTTGTAAAATAATCTTTTCCGGCCTCAAAATTCAGGAAAAATTATGAAGGGGCCATGTTTGCAAAAATAATTATTTGGTCGAAATTGGCAAATGGGAAAAGGAATCTGTCCGTTTGTTTTTGAGTTTGCAATTTTTTTGATTAGAATATGTGGGTTGTTTGATTTTCGGGTCTGTATTTCGTCTTTCCATCAAAGCCTAAGTTTGTTAGTTTGGTCAGTTTTTAAACCTTTCTTTTAAAATCAAAGTTTGGTTTTATTATGAAAAAATAAAAATTCCAAAAACAAAAAAAAATATTTTATTATTGTTTGCCGTGTATTTGCGCGAACTACGCACAGTCTGATTTATGCGGGGTCATGATACGGATGCAATCTCCATAAGATTCGACCACAACAAAAAAATATAAAAAATGAAAAAATGATGAAAAAAATGATGATGAGAAAAAAATGAAAAATAGAAAAAAATGAAATGAAAAAAGAAAAGTTTTGATAATAATAAGGACTGACTGAGTCCACAAAAAAATGTTGTTAATAATAAGGGCCGACTGAGTCCATTCTAACATATTTTGTTTTGAATTATTGAGAAAATTGAGGTGGTTGGTTTGTGGTGAGCCGGAAACACAAGATCCAGGAAAACCTGATTGAGATCCAAGATAGTGACACACAAAATATCGCGCAGAACCCTTTATCTGCACGTCATGATGCATACTTTGTGGGGATGATGCCTGGTGACAGGGAGCACGTGAATCCTCTTGGGGATGTATGGACTAAAGCTGAAAATGTTGAAGCAGATAGCGGCCTTGGTAATATTGATGCGAAGCTCAGTGGCTAAGATGTCGTGTTTGGTAATTGGGAAGACTCTTCATTTCTTGGTCAACCAGAGTGGAGTTTTTGGTGGCTTATTTTGGTGTCATTTCTGTTGTCCAGATTATTTCAGGGTTGTAATCTGGATATTGTCTTGTAAATCAAACCCTTCTATCTTTTGACTTTGTCCAGTTCCGTTTGGTCATAATATCTCATGTTAGTGTTGTCCAGGTTTGTTCTAAAGGTTGTAACCCTAATTCAGTTTGTTTATCCAGTTGTTCAAACTGTTTCATCGTCCAATGCAATATCCTATTTTCTTTTGCGTTTAGTCGTTTTCTTTTACTTTTCCCTTTCTATAGTTCTTTTTCTGTCAACTCTAGTGATATGGCATGCGCACGTAATTTTGGCCTAATCTTAAAAGTTAATCATGAAGAAATTAAAAGATGACCGGGGCATTTAAAGGAAATAAGAATGGTTTGAGATTATTTGGAGCCCGAGTCATGTGAAACTGGGGCAAGTAAAAGAAAACCATTAAAGGCAAGTTGGCCATATTGTCATGAGGGTCGTTCATAATAATGAAAATGAGAGTGTTGCCCAACAGTGCTTTAAAGATATGACGAATGTTAATCGTGTTGTTTGCATTTGTTATATTTTGAAGATTGGAATGACGAAGGCATTTTATTCTGCTATCTAAACACCCCAATCCCCAGTCTCAGCAGAAAATAAATACGAGAGAGTCTGGCAAATGGAAGCCGGGAATAACACTCTAATTCCCAGCAGTAAGAGGATCATAAGCTGAAAAGATTTTGGTAGCAAAAAGAACCCCCAGCTGAAAAACAAATGAGAGAGTCTTACCGGTGAAAACCTTAACGGGCACCATAAGGCGATGAAAGTTGAGAGAAAAGAAAAAATGAGAGAGGCTTGATAGTGAAAACCTTCGGGCACTACAAGTCGAATCAAGGTGAGAATTAGATGGGAAAGCCCCAGACGAAGATTGTGAAAGGTGAATTAACAACGGAGGATAGGCTATATGTGCATGTCATAGCCATTAGAGTTGGTATCCACGTTTGATAGGTTTTTATTTCATAATTTTTCTTTTTAGAGTTTTCCTTTTCCTTGGTCTTTTAGTCTGTTCCTTTTATCTTTCTCCTTCCATCGAAAAATTCCCCAACAGAGTCTATTTGGTCAAGGTAAGTGAGAAATGACTTCAAAATTTGCTACCAGCCTTCCAATTATGCAAGACGGGATCTTACTAGTACATACAAGTGGTATAAGCCAGGAAGGAACAAGCCCAAGGCCAGTGTCAAGAAGGATATCCCCAGCAAGAGGAGATTGACAAAGGGATGGACCAGTGTGAAGAGGGATATCCCCCACAGAAATCAAAGGTTATAGACCTCAAAGCCAAGGCCCATGGACAAATCAAGAAAAAAAAAACGCGGAGAGCGATGTGTATGATTTGGGAAATTCATATGAGACTCAAAGGTCGAAGAAATGCTCGTTCCCGAGCTATGCCACAAAAAGAAGAGGGGCATCCTCAGCAGAAAAGGGACGGGAAATGTCATTGATGGTAGAGAGGCATGATACAAGGAAGATTATCAAACTGGGGCAGAAAATTTTCTTTTTATTTTGAAAATTTTCTGGAAATCAGGTATCCACTTGGGGAGGAAGGAAGATAAGACAAGTCTCAAGGGAAGTGGTCTTTAAACCGGTGTTATCCCCAGCATAACAAGTTTTAATGAAGNATAACACCATTCCCCAGCAAGTTTTGATAATGAAACGCAAAGCAGGGAAAGGGGAAAAGGAAAAACCATCCCCCACAGGAATGACACGACCACTCACCACGTTTTGAACTAACAAAATTTTCTTTGATTTAAGACAGGGACGGAAGCTATGTCCATATCAAGATCTCTACATCATATCAAGCCCTTTGCGCTGCATCAATCTTTGTAATTACCAAATCAAGCACCACATGTCAGGTTTGTCCACCTTCAAATAGGATATTATGGGTCTATCCGCCCTCAAATAGGATAGGATAGGTCCATCCGCCCTCAAATAGGATAGGATGGGTCCATCCGCCCTCAAATAGGATAGGATGGGTCCATCCGACTATCCGCCCTCAAATAGGATAGGATGGGTCTATCCGCCCTTAAATAGGATATTATGGGACTATCCGCCCTCAAATAGGATAGGATGGGTCTATCCGCCCTCAAATAGGATAGGATG